>CM077152.1:49027836-49232859 GCA_039583875.1 Platanthera guangdongensis
TACATAAATAATAGGGAGGAGGGGAGACACAACCCCACCCCCAACCAAGGTGTGGGACTAAACTACATGCCAACAAAGAGCTTTTATGACAGGGAATCAGAACAGTTCATCTTCTGTGGATAGACGATCGTAGCATTGTTTATTCTTTTCATCTTTCGTTTCGCGTTGTATTTTTATTTTATTTTTGAGTCGAGACGATCGGCCAATCATTGTCGTTCGTTGCCCCCCACCAGCCTATATATTGAGGGTGTTGGCTCTCATTTGGGATTGAAGGATTGGAGAATAGAAGGTAATCCCTTGTCATTTAAATGTCGAAGCCGGCGCCCTTGTGCGAAGCTTGGACTCCCCCCCCCCCCCCCCCGGCCAAAACAGCCCCCTCCCTCCATTTTGCAGACCACCACCACCTTACCCCCATTCCTCCACAAAAGCAGCCAGCTAACCTCTTCCCCCTCCTACCATCCGACTGTCATCCTTAAAAACTCCAAAAAAGTCTTTATCCCCCCTCATTTCCACCTCCGGCGATCACTGGAAAACATATCCGGACCACCGGTGATCCGCCACCACTTCCCCACTCATAGTAAACAGTCGGACCTCTCTATTTTTCCCCTCAACCAGCCGCCCACCTCCCCTCCAACTCCTCCCTCACGTGGAACCACCCTCACTTCTCTAAATTTGAAAAAACCTCTCCTAAAATATAGCTTATTCCCCCTCTCCATTACTACCACCATAACCAGCCCATTCCCACCTCTACAACCCACATGGAGCCACCATTACTCATCTAACTGGACCCATCTCAGACCACATCCAATCCAGCCCCCTCCTTACGTGGAACCACAAACACCTCCCCCCACTCTTCTACCAACAGGAACATTCCTCTTCCACCACACACAAGTCCCCCAACCCCATACCCGCTTCCTCTTGCGGAAAGGAACCTCCTGGAAGCAGTTTCCACCGCCCGGACAGCAACTGCATCCTAGTTGCTGTACAGAACTCTGTTGAATTCCAAGCAACTCCTGCAACTTAGAGGCCTCATCCCCCCCCCCCCCCAGCCCTGTTGACTGCCATGTTTCCCTGGACAGGCCCCCTTCAACTGCGGTTTGCTGACTACTGCTTCCCTGGTCCAATACCCAACTCCCAAGTTCATTACCAGCCGCTGTCAGCAGTTGGGCCTTGCTTATGAGGTCTGAAAATACTCTTGGATTGCGCTCTTGCCACCCGACAGCCCTCACCTCTCAATATTTTGCGAGTTCAAGGTGTGTTTATTATTTCTTCATCGTTGAGTCTCGTGTTTGTTCTCTACTAGAAATGATAGTGGTTTATAAGTTTTTTTAGTTATTTGAGACTTTGTATTCTCATTTAATTAGTCATTTGATTTCCTAGCACTCTTGCAGTTGGCACATGTCGTAAATCAAGTTTGCGTAGCAAAACCTTTTCCCTCATGAAATGACAATCAACTTCGATATGTTTGGTGCGTTCATGAAAAATGGGATTCTCGACAATATAGATAGCAGTCTGACTATCGCAACAGATGTGCCGGAAATGGGAGTATCAAACCAAGATTAGTAAGAAGACTTTCCACCCACGTGAGTTCAGAAACCGCAGATGCCATTGAATGGTATTCAGCTTTTGCAGACGAGCGTGCCACAACCGTTTGTTTGTTGCTTCACCAGGTGACTAGATGTCCTCCAAAGTATTTGCAGTAGTCACTCGTAAACCTACAATCATCAAGAGAACCGGTATAGTACGCATCGGAGTAGGCAACCAAGGACAGAGAAGATGAGGGCGTATACATAAGCCCTTGTCAAGGGGCATTCTACAGATACCGGAGAATTTGCTCGATAGCCTGGAGGTGAAACATTGTAGGAGCATACAAACATACAAGAATAACCATCAATAAATATAAGAAAATAATGAAATCCAGATAACTAGAGGTAAATCAATTCCTAGAAGTCGTGACCGGGAGATATATAGTGGATTTGTTAATAAACATTGTAATTTAGTGGTATGACTCATTAATTTAATTCCTCTATAATTATTATATAGTATTAAATATATTTTACAGTTGATTAGTTAATAATATTTTATTTTAGACACCCTTCGTATTTATTTTTGGAGATATACACGACTCATTATTCTCAATTTATTATATCATTTTTTTTGCTTTTAAAACATATAATAACTACACTTATTATACTTAAAAGTAAAATTATTATTTATAAGATATTATTATTCGATATTTTAAAATATCCTGGACATGTATCCAACTTCCGACATCCATTATTTAAAAACTCAATCCAGCATACGCCGCGACATCCGATATTTACAAGCTTGTAAAATATACAAAACTGTGTATACTAATACATAAATGTGCATATTCATATATTTAATTATTAAAATATACGAAAGTATATGTTTATATGCATCAACACAGCTCAATCCAATCCAATCCAATATTCTTAGATAATATAGGGAAAAATGATGTAAAGGCCCATTAATAGGCCCATTTCTCTTTTCTCTTTTAGTCCAACATCCTTTGTATAGATTCTTTCTCCTTCTCTTCCCCTATATATTTGTATTCTCTCTTGTATTTTACACATGAAGAAGTATCTACAAGGTTTGCCCATTGTTTTCTACATGGTATCAGAGACACTCGGTCTCTCCTTGCGGCTAGCACTCTGCTAACCGCCCGGTCTTCCCTTCCCGCGCAAGGCGCGGTCTAGTTTTCTCCTAACCGACCGATTTTCTCCTCCCGTACAAGGCGCAGCTTTGTTTGTTTTCTACCCGCTACCTGCGGCTAGAAAATTCTACCCGCTTCTCTTCCCCTCCATTCTCGTGGCCTCCACCTCTGCTTCCTTCTCCTTTTTATAGGATTCTCTCTGGCAAGTAGGAACTTCTCCCACTTCCTTCTCCCGCGCAGTTTCTTCCCTGCCCTCGCGGTTTCTTCCCTACCCACACGGTTTATTCTCTACCCGTTGCGAGCTCCACTTTTTAGCTCGCGGTCTCCCGCTGTTTCTCTACTCGCGCGGTTTCTTCACCTCCCGCTGCCCCCCCCACCCCCCCACCCGCGCGGGTTTTCTTCCCTTCCCGCTGCTTCTCTACCCGCTGTGAACTCTGCATTTAGGTCGTGACATCTTCCCTTGCCGCTGGTGTACTCACTGTGACTGTGCAGACTTCTCATTCGGCCTATTTCTTTGGTCCTCGCACAACTTCTTCCTTGGGTCTCGAGCAACCTCCTCTTCAGTTAGTCGTTGCGACTTCCCTAACCGCTCTGGGCTTAGCATCTTGGTCGCGGCTTCTTGTTGTTGGTGTCTTATCGTCGAGACCGTGCGGCCTCTCCAGTTCGCTTCTCACGCCGACTTCAACTTTCTACCCACTCCGTCTCTCTGGTCGCAGCATCTTCTACTCTTGCCCCTGTCAGAGTATTGTGTGGTCTTCAAGCGAGGCTTGCCTGCCGCACTGTCCTGCTCGCTGTCTGTTCGCCTGTTCTATCCATGCGGGCTCTCTCTATCTGCTGCTCTTCTTCCCGTCGGACTAGTCTTCTAACCGCTAGTGTGTTGACCGCTGGTGTGTTGACACTGAGATCGGGCGGCTTCCCTTCTCCGCTCCGCTTTCTTCAGGTTGCGGTTTGTCTCTTCTCGAGCGGCTTGGTCTCGCCGATGCGGCTTGTTCTCGCCGATGCGGCTTGTTCTCGCCGATGCGGCTTGTTCTCGCCGCTGCTTCTTCTCGCTCCATTGCCTCCTTCTCGCGCGGCTGCTCTGTCTCGTGTGGTTTGTTCTCACCGTTGCTGCTAGTTCTCGCCGCGACTTGTTCTCACACGGCTGCATATTCTCGTTGATCAGGATTATGGCTTCTGCCTCCACCACTACTGATGATATTGCTGCGTTGCGTGCTCAACTCCATCAGCTTCAAGAGGTGGTTCGTCGCTCCTCTGGATCTGTGGCCTCGGTCTTCCAAGAAGGTATATCGTGTCTCTCACACAGCTCTCACTGGATTGTGGACTCGGGTGCTACAAATCATATCGCCGTAGCAGACGCCCAAATACTTAGATATTGCAAGCACATCACCGTGGCCAATGGTGACAGGATCCCGGTTTTTGGCGCTGATCATTTGCCTCTTACTCCTCTCTCCTTATCCTCGGTTCTTCATGTTCCAGGTTCTCCTTTTTATCTCCTTTTTGTTAGTCGTCGTACGCAAGACCTTGATTGTTGTGTTACTTTTTCACGCTTTTTCTTTGTCGTACAGGATCAACTAACGCAGAAGATACTTGGTAGAGGGAGAATGTCTAACGAGCTATATCTTCTTGATGTTCCTCTCACTGCTCTCACTACTGTCTCAACCACTGATCGGCATCGTCATCTTGGGCATGCCCCTCTTCCTATTCTCAAGAAAGCACTTCCTACTGTCTCTCTTCAAGAGTTCTTTTATGAATCATGTATTTTCGGCAAACGACACCATGTCTCTTTTTCTCCTTCCTGTACCCGGAGTGATGCTCCTTTATCCTTAGTCCACTCTGATGTCCGGGGGCCCTATAAGGTGCCTAGTATTTTTGGGTATCGATACTTTGTTACCTTTATTGATAATTACTCACGAGTAACCTGGTTGTATTTACTTTGTGATCGTACCGAACTCCCAACCACGTCCGTACATTTCTTACGGAAACTCGCACTCAGTTCCCTACCTGTGTCAAACCTCTTCGTACAGACAATGCTCGAGAATATACTGGTCGCACATTCTCCAATCTATGAGTTGAGTTCAGTATTATACATCAAACTACATGTGCCTACACCCCTCAACAAAATGGCATCGCGGAAAGGAAAAATCATCACCTCCTTGATGTGCCTAGATCTCTTATGATTCAAATGCAGGTTGCTCCCCTCTATTGGAACTTTGCAGTCTCTACTGCGTGCCACCTCATCAACCGCATGCATTCATCTGTCCTTGACTTTATGGCACTCATTACTCTCCTTTACCCATCCACGAATCTCTTCTCTCTCACACCTCATGTTTTGGGTGTACATGTTATGTCCACCATCTTGATCCTTCTAATGACAAGCTAGCACCTCGTGCTACCAAAGCTATGTGTGTTGGGTACTCCCGCACTCAGAAGGGGTATGTTTGCTTTAATCCTATCACTGGAAAGGTGGTTGTGTCTCCTGATGTCTCTTTTCATGAAGACCACTCATATCACGTCAGCCCTTCTGATCCCCTTCTTCCACCGTCGCTACCTCGCCCCATCATTCCTGTAACGTCTCCGCTTCCACCACTTCTCCCTACTCCTCTACTTCTGCTTCCAACACCACCAGTAACGTCTCCTCTGCTTCCGATTCCTACTCCTCTGCTTCTGATTCCTACACCACTTGCTCCCTCCAAAGCTGTCCCCTCCAAACCTCCTATCATTGAAGTTTACACTCGTCGTCCCCCTCGACCAGCCGCCCAGCAACAGCTTCCCTCTACTAGTGTGATCTCGCGGCCTGTTGATCCAGCCTCCTCCTCGACGGCCCATCCCTTGGCTAATTATGTGTCTCTACATCGGCTCTCTCCACCTCTTCTTACATTTGCTCTCTCTCTCTCTCCTCTATCTCTATACCTAACTCTGTACAGGAAGCTCTCCAGCATCCGGCGTGGCGTGCCGCCATGGATGACGAAATGACTGCTCTGTGTGGTAACCACACTTGGGATTTTGTGTCTCCTCCTCCTGGCCACAGTTGTGTTAGTTGCAATTGAATCTTTACAATCAAACAAGCCGCGGATGGGACAGTTGATCGCTTAAAGGCTCGGCTTATGGCACGGGATTTTACTCAACAGTACGGACTTGATTATGAGGAAACATTCTCCCCAGTCGCGAAATTAAATACGGTTCGGGTCTTGCTCTCCTTAGTTGTTCATCGCCACTGGCCCCTCCACCAGCTGGATGTCAAGAATGTCTTTTTGAATGGCGACCTTCTTGAAACTGTCTATATGCAACAACCGCACGGGTTTGAGACCACGGGGGAGTCTCGTGTTTGTTTACTTCGCAAATCCATTTATGATCTCAAACAGTCTCCACGGGCGTGGTTTGGCAAATTCAGCAAGGCTGTTTGTGAGGTTGGCTTCAAACAAAGCTCGGCAGATTCCTCTCTCTTCACTCGTCACCAATCAACGGGGACTATAATACTTCTGGTTTATGTGGACGATATTTTCTTGGTCTAGAGGTAGTACGGCGACCTGATGGCCTTGTCTTATCCCAGCATAAGTATTGCATTGACCTTCTGAAAGATGTTGGTCTCTCGGGTTACAAACCAGTGGAAACTCAGATGGAAGTCAACCATAAGTTGTGTGCTCAGGGATCTGAGGCTAACTCTCTACTTCCAAATTCAGAATACTATCGTCGTCTTATGGGAAAACTGGTATACCTAACCGTTACGAGATCAGATATATCATTTGCAGTTGGAGTGGTTAGTCGGTGTATGCATACCCCACGGGTTTCTCACCTTCAGGCAGTGGAACAGATTCTTAGATATCTGAAGACTGCTCCTGGGCAAGAACTTGTGTACAAGTCATCTTCCTCCCTTTCTCTTATTGCATACTCTGATGCGGACTATGCGGGCTAATTGGATGATCGACGTTCAACCACTGGTTTTTGTACTTACTTTGGAGGAAATCTTATCACGTTGCGGAGTAAGAAGCAGACGGTAGTTGCTCGCTCGTCTGCTGAGGCTGAGTACCGTGTGATGGCAGCAGTTACATCAGAACTAACCTGGATAGAAAATCTTCTAACGGATTTGAGAGTTAAATTGTCCTCACCATCGACGTTGTTGTGTGACAGTCAAGCTGCAATACACATTGCAAAAAATCATGTGTTTCATGAGAGGACTAAACATATTGAGGTTGATTGTCACTTCGTCCGAGAAAAGGTTCAATCAAAGGAGCTAAGGCTTGAACATGTTCCTGCCACTGGGCAAGTTGCTGATGTCCTTACCAAGGCATTGTCTCGCAAGTTGTATTATCAGTTCTTGTCCAAGCTTGGTGCCTACGACATGTACGCTCCAGCTTGCGGCGGAGTGTTAGATAATATAGGGAAAAATGATGTAAAGGCTCATTTATATGCCCATTTCTCTTTTCTCCTTTAGTCCCACATCCTTTGTATAGATTCTTTCTCCTTCTCTTCCCCTATATATTTGTATTCTATCTTGTATTTTATACATGAAGAAGTATCTACAAGGTTTGCTCATTATTTTCTACAAATATCAAGCATTAGTTAAACTTCGATCGAAACCTGGTTGGTTCGGTAGTTAGTTTCTTGACTTTTGACCAAGCTCGATTTGACACAACTAATTAGATTTTTTAGCAATCTTTCACGATCTTACCAGAGAAGGTTCTTCCTTTCTTTCTATTTATGCATAGATAATTATAACAGATTGTTTGTTTGGATGGAATTGAGACTTTAAAATTAGATTTGAAAATGAAAATCCAGTTCCAATAAAAATAAACATCCAATTTGAATTCCATGGCATCAATTCCGCCCAAACGACATGAGGATTTTTATTTTCACGCGCATTATCAGCTTAGAGGATTTTTATTGAGCGCGATAATTGAGTATGGATTGCAACGATAAAGGAACGAAAAATACGTAGTAGTTCAGAGCGATTGTACAACAAATACAGTCAAATCATACGATAATAACCATCGATAAATATAAGAAAATAATGAAATCCAGATAGACTAGTAGTTTTATAAGGGCCCCTGATATTTGAGTGCACTAAATCAAAAATAGCAAAGCTCCGAGTACAGTGGGGGAAAAGGTAGAGCGATGTTGTTTCTTGTAGATACAGTATTCACATGTAAAATCAGAAAAAGAAAAATCAGGAAGAGCTTTTTGCATAATAGAAAGAGGAGTATGTCTGAGACATCAATGTTAATCCATAGAGCTAACAAAGGAGAAAACTAGGGCCGGAAGGTCAAGAGTGTATAGAACATTTGGCAGTCGTCCCCTGCCAACGATATTTCGCGTCTAATGATCCTGCACCATAAAGTAAGAAGAGAAAAAATGATCATTAGTAAGACGATTAATAGGTCAATCAGCTCGTTTATATCGTAGGTCAATTAGCTGGCCATGGAATGGCATCAGTAGGGGTAACTGTCGTAGGGCATCAGATGAGGAATAAAGGCGAATGTAGACATGAAGAGGAGGAGGAGAGTGTGGATGTACGAGAGTTGGATGGGAAGCAAAGGAGTTTTATTGTTGATCGGTATGTTATGTCATGGGATAGCAGGTAAGAAGGTATCATGAAAAGTCGAGAAGTAGAATGGATGATCCTTAAGGAAGGTAATAACATTCGTTGATGTAACGAGTTTTTGAGTGGTGGGAGAGTAGCACACAACCCTTCTGTATAAGTAGCCAACAAACATATATTTGGTAGAGCGTGGTGCCAATTTGTCCATGGCAAGTCCAAGAAGATGGGCAAAGCAAACACTGTCAAAGGGAAGAGTGGTTGCAAAAGAAACATGGAGAATGGCATCGCAAAGTTAAGAATAGAAGAGAGCGGGTGATTAATTAGATAGCATGCGGTGGAAACTGCAAAGTGTCAATAGATTTTGGGGACATGCATTTGAAACATATGGGAACAAGCAATCTCAAGGAGGTGACGGTTTTTTCGTTCGACTACACCATTTTGTTGCGGTGTATAGGCACAGGAGGAATGGTGGATAATACTAAAAGTAGAACAAGTTTCCTAGAAGTCGTGACTTGTATATTCGCACGCATTATCAGTTCAGAGGATTTTTATTAAGCGCGAGAACTAAGAATGGGTTTCAACGAAAAAGAAGTGAAAAACAAATAGTAGTTCAGAGCGATCGTACAACAAATATAGAAAAGTCATACGAGAATAACCATCAATAAATATAAGAAAATAATGAAATACAGATAGACTAGTAGTTTTATAAGGGCCCGAATATTTGACTGCACTAAATCAAAAAGAGCAGAGCCATGAGTACGGTGGGGGGAAGGTAGAGCAATGTTGTTTCTCGTAGATGCAATATTCACATGTAAAATCAACCGCAGGAGAAGTGTGATGCTGAGAGGTGGAGGGACGTGGCGGGAACCAATGTTTGCGATAACAGGTGACCTTAATATGATTCGCTCACCCACAATAAGTACATAGGAGAGTGTTTTGCCCCTTCGAGCGATGGCGTCATCGCGCCCACCGCCTCGAGATCCATGATGACCTCCACGGTGCCTAGAAGGTGGAGGACAAGTGTCAAGAGATTGTTGGAGGAGGGAAGGAGAAGGATACATGGGGATATCAATGGGCGGAGTCACCTTCAAAATCATAGAGCACACATCGGAGAGGGACGGAATAGTGGAAAAGGATAAAATGTATGCACAAACACTGTAGATGAGGCGGTAGCCGTGCCATCACGAGAGCAATGTTGACGACTTCCTTCTTAGCACATTGGGTAGCAAAATCCAATGTCGAAGGTTGGTGCTGAACTCAAGCCACGATGAGTATCTTGTATTGAACCAGGATGTTAGATTTGTTGGGTTTGATGGGCATCAAATGCATAGCAGAAAATAACGGAAACCCTCCACAAGATCTATGTGAAAACCAGCAAATCAAAAAATAAGTTTATACTTGCGACGAAATCAAATTTCATGAAGAATAACTGGCGTTTGATAACCAAAACGCAGCATAAGATCCACGTCTCTACAAATATCCACACGAACACCGTAAATACCTTCTAGTCCGTCCAACAGGCTTGGGTTTGGAAAACGGTCGTCTTTCTTTGCAACGAAATATTAGTTTCGTTCTCTACAGAGATTCTCTTCTTCCTCTTCTCTCTTAGTTTTCTCACCACGGAAAAGAGACAATGGTGGATGCATATTCTCCAAGTCTATATTTGAAAAATCTAAAAGCATGCTTCTCAAGCGCGGCCTCTAATAATTCCTTATTAGGAATTTGTCATTTCGATTCAAAACTAAAATTAATAATTCCTTATTGATTAATTTCTAATTAATCAAAAACCATCTAATATATCTAAATATACGTATTAAGGATTTAGTTTTATTTATATCTAAATATAAAATAAACCAACCCGATCAATTATCCACGTTTCGTACGTCCTTAATATGCAACCATATAGGTTCATATTATGTTGGCAACAAGACTAATCATTAGATTACTTCTAGATCACATATTCTAACAAGATCGTCTTCATACCCAAGGTCAACGGCCTAGAGATCCCGAACGATATCAAACAAATGATGAAAGTTGTCCTGCCCAGAGTACCAGGTCTTCAGTTCGTCCCACATAGCTTTAGCGGCCTCGTAGTGCAAAGCCATATGATATGGCTCACTGGCCATTGAGTTAAATATCTAAAACTGTACGCGTGCATCATCCTGGAGCTATTGCTCAGTAAGCTCAAAAGGGGTAACACGAGTGACATGATGAAGAATACCTTTGGTTTAATGAACATGGCGCAGAGAGTGTGTACCCATTCAACAAAGTTATTTCTTCCCAGTGAGGGGGATCATAGTAATGCGGAGTCCATACCGGACATCGAGGAGGGGGATGGAGCAAGTGTAGGGAGGGTAGTGGTAGCGGACAAAGCATTTGTGCCCGCGTAATAAGACATTGCAGAGAGAGGAGAGGAAATAGAGGACCCACAGGCATTAGAGGAAATGGGCGAGAAAAAGTGATGGTGTGCCACGTCCGACGAAAGTGTATTCCCGCAGGAGCGGTGATTCGCTGCCTGGACGGACTATCAAAGTCTGTGGTTACGTCTTGATGGTCAACCCGAGTCGAGATCATTGTTTTAAATGTCCTCCGACATGTCTGATATATCTCCCAACATGTCCTTTTTAGGCAAAACGATATGTTTTTCTAAAAAAAAAGATTGTCCTTTTGTAAAATATAGGACATGTCCGGTTTTTTCTGATACATTGACTGACACGACTTTTAAACATATCGCCCTTTATTTTGCTTTATGTTATATTAACAGACTAGCAGCATAAAATTAAATCGCATATATATTATATTATGTATCTTTAAATCGATTAGATTTATTATTTCGATATTTTTAACGTTTTATTCATACAATCAATTTTGTATAATTGTTTCACAAATTTTTAACTTCAGATTACAAAAATTATGAAAACATTTAATATATTTATTAGTTGAATGTTTGTATGTTTTAGTATAAAGTTATAAGTTTGAAAAAACTTATGATCAATCAAAGATTTTTAATTTTTAAATCATATTTACTTGCAATAAACATATTGTTAGCAAAATAAAATTATTGTATACTATTAAATATATTTTACAATGTATCATTTTGTCGTTGTCAATAAAATTATATATAAGTTTGAGGATTTCTCTACATGATATCAGAGGGATACGGTCCAGCCTGTTCATTTCTAACCGTCTGCTCCTCCGACTTACCGGGCGGCTTGTTCTCGTGCTTAACCGCAGTGTCTTGCGGCCTGCTCCCTTTCTAACCTCTTCCTGGTGGTTAGAGTTTCTGCAACTGTGGCTTCCCGCGCGGTTAATGTCGTTCTCTTTGCTCTCTCTGCTCTCTTTGCTCTCTCTGCTCTCTCTGCTCTCTCTGCTCTCTCTCCTCTCTCTCCTCTCTCTCCTCTCTCTCCTCTCTCTCCTCTCCCTCCTCTCCCTCCTCTCCCTCCTCTCCCTCCTCTCCCTCTCTCTCCCTCTCTCTCCCTCTCTCTCGTCTCTCTCCCTCTCTCTCTCCTCTCTCTCTCCTGCTCTCTCTTTCTCTCTCATTCTCCTCCATTTTATAACCTTTCTATCAGGTGAGGCCTTCCCTACCTTATTTCACTCTGCCCACGCGGTTTCATCCCGGCTACCCACTTCCCCTCTACTCGGTGCGGTCTCCCTGTCTACCCGCCGAGATCTTCCCTTCTCGCTGCTCACCACGACTTTTCATAGTCGTTACTCGTTGCGGTCTCCTTGTCTACCCGCCGAGTTCTTGCCTTCTCGCTGCTCTGCTCCCTACTCGTCGCGACTTATCTTAGTCTCTACTCGTTGCGGTCTCCTTGTCTACCCGCCGAGTTCTTGCCTTCTTGTTGCTTTGCTCCCTACTCACCGGAACTTTTCTTAGTCGTCGCGGCTTCTCTTCTTGCCGCGATTTGGTCTTTTAGTCGTTGTGGCTTCCCTCTTTACGGCGAGCCCCGCATCTAGGTCGCGGCATCTTCCCTTTTCGCTGGTGTACTCACCGTGACCGTGCGGCCTTCTCGACTGGCTTGTTCTCTGCCTAGTCGCTGCGACTTGTCTCCTGGAAGGCGGCTTCTACTCTCTGTTGCGGGCTCTGCATATTGGTCGCGGCATCCTCCTTGTCGTTGGTGTGTTATCACTGTGACCGTGCGGCTTCTATTCCTCTCTAGTCGGGTGGCTTCTTCCCGCTAACCGCTCTGCATTCTGGTCGCAGCGGCTTCGTTGCCTTGCCGCTGGTGTGCTGTCACCAATACCGTGCGGTCTCCCTTCTGTTCACTGGTTTGTTTCTGTCCGCCGGCCTAGCCTCCTGCTCACCTTGTCATGACGTCCTCTCCTGAATCTACCGGACAGACAGCTTCCTCCTCAGCAGACCGCCCGGCCTCTGCCCCTGAACTCCGTGATGAGTTGTGGATTACTACTATTTTGTTAGATGGGAAGAAAAACTTTGTGGAGTGGGTACGCTCTGTTAGCCGCATACTTCAGTCCAAAGGCTTTCTACATCACTTGACCCAAGCAGCTCCTGCTGCTCCTACTGATGATTGGTTGCGCAACGATGGTCGGGTTCAGACATGGTTCCTCAACTCCCTTGATATTGAACCCTACCGCATGGTCATGTATCACGAAACAGCCAAGGCAATGTGGGATGAGCTACAGTCTCTATATTCTGGTAAAGATAGTCTCCAACACCTATATGACATCATCACTGATCTTCAGACCCTTGATGTTAGCGGGGCCACCGACCTCACCTCCTTTGTTGCTCGGGCCAAGACTCTGGTTAAAGCATGGATCCAACATCAACCTCCTACGCTGGATCTTCCTGCACAACGTGCTCAAAAAGAAGTTGTTGTTGTTGTCATAATGATGACTCGTGTTCCAACTCATCTTCAGAGCGTTCGGGCTCACATCCTCTCGTCTGATGCTACCTCATAACTATCATATGTGTGTTCCATGTTGTTCAAGGTCTCACCACCTCATGATAGTTCTGCTCCTCCGTCATTGTCTCTCCTTCAGCAGACTTTTGCACCCCTACTGCCTCCCCCCCTCCTGCTCGCGGGGGGGCGCTCCAGATCTCGAGGCTGAGGTTGGGGAGGCCGGCCTCGACCAAAGTGTTCCTTCTGCAATAAGGACGGCCACCTTGAGGCCACCTGCTATCGCAAGCATGGGCTTCCTCCTCGTCCACAGGCCACTGTTGCTGCTACTGATTCCTCATCCACTCGTACTGACCTTGAAGAGGTTCGCCTTCAGCTCCAACAACTTCATGGTCTGCTCAGTCGTCCACCTGCCTCCGTTGCCTCTGCTGCCTCCATCTCCCAAGAAGGTATCGCTCGTCTCTTCACTAGTCCGCGCTGGATAATGGACTCAGATGTCACTCATCGCATCACCTCCCTGCGGCCACATCAATACCTGGATTCTCCTCATCCCAAGTGTATCACAGTGGCCAATGGGGACATTGTTCTCGTTTCCGGCTCTGTTGATATCCCTCTCACTTCTTCTCTCTCGCTACGCTCGGCTCTTCATGTTTTGGGCTCTCCGTTTAATTTGTTTTTTGTTAGTCACCATACTAATGATTTAAATTGCTCTGTAACATTTACCTCTTCTTTTCTGATACAGGATCGACAGACGCAGACTATTCATTTGTAAGGGACAACTGCAGAACGGGCTCTACCTTCTTGATAACTCTCCGTCTATCCTATCTTCCGTCTCCTCCGTCGATTGGCATCGGCATCTTGGGCATACCCCTTTACCAATTATCAGTCCTCCAGAAGGCTCTACCCGATGTATCTCTACCTTCTTTTCAGTATGAATCATGTGTATTCTGCAAGGAGCCTCGTTCATCTTTTTCGTCTCATTGTACTTGGAGCACTGCTCTTTTTATTTTAGTACACTACGATATTTGGGATCCATACAAAGTACTAACATTTCTGTTTATCGCTCTCTCTGCTCTCTCTCCTCTCTCTGCTCTCTCTCCTCTCTCCCTCCTCTCTCTCCTCTCTCTCCTCTCTCTCCTCTCTCTCCTCTCTCTCCCTCTCTCTCCCTCTCTCCCTCTCTCTCGTCTCTCTCCTCTCTCTCTCCCTCTCTCTCTCCTCTCTCTCTCCTCTCTCTCTCCTACTCTCTCTCTCTCTCATTCTCCTCCATTTTATAACCTTTCTATCAGGTGAGGCCTTCCCTACCTTATTTCCCTCTGCCCGCGCGGTTTCATCCCGGCTACCCACTTCCCCTCTACTCGGTGCGGTCTCCCTGTCTACCCGCCGAGATCTTCCCTTCTCGCTGCTCACCACGACTTTTCATAGTCGTTACTCGTTGCGGTCTCCTAGTCTACCCGCCGAGTTCTTGACTTCTCGCTGCTCTGCTCCCTACTCGTCGCGACTTATCTTAGTCGCTACTCGTTGCGGTCTCCTTGTCTACCCGCCGAGTTCTTGCCTTCTTGTTGCTTTGCTCCCTACTCACCGGAACTTTTCTTAGTCGTCGCGGCTTCTCTTCTTGCCGCGATTTGGTCTCTTAGTCGTTGTGGCTTCCCTCTTTACGGCGAGCCCCGCATCTAGGTCGCGGCATCTTCCCTTTTCGCTGGTGTACTCACCGTGACCGTGAGGCCTTCTCGACTGGCTTGTTCTCTGCCTAGTCGCTGCGACTTGTCTCCTGGAAGGCGGCTTCTACTCTCTGTTGCGGGCTCTGCATATTGGTCGCGGCATCCTCCTTGTCGTTGGTGTGTCATCATTGTGACCGTGCGGCTTCTATTCCTCTCTAGTCGGGTGGCTTCTTCCCGCTAACCGCTCTGCATTCTGGTCGCAGCGGCTTCGTTGCCTTGCCGCTGGTGTGTTGTCACCAATACCGTGCGGTCTCCCTTCTGTTCACTGGTTTGTTTCTGTCCGCCGGCCTAGCCTCCTGCTCACCTTGTCATGACGTCCTCTCCTGAATCTACCGGACAGACAGCTTCCTCCTCAGCAGACCGTCCGGCCTCTGCCCCTGAACTCCGTGATGAGTTGTGGATTACTACTATTTTGTTAGATGGGAAGAAAAACTTTGTGGAGTGGGTACGCTCTGTTAGCCACATACTTCAGTCCAAAGGCTTTCTACATCACTTGACCCAAGCAGCTCCTGCTGCTCCTATTGATGATTGGTTGCGCAACGATGGTCGGGTTCAGACATGGCTCCTCAACTCTCTTGATACTGAACCCTACCGCATGGTCATGTATCACGAAACGGCCAAGGCAATGTGGGATGAGCTACAGTCTCTATATTCTGGTAAAGATAGTCTTCAACACCTATATGACATCATCACTGATCTTCAGACCCTTGATGTTGGCGGGGCCACCGACCTCACCTCCTTTGTTGTTCGGGCCAAGACTGGTTAAAGCATGGATCCAACATCAACCTCCTACGCTGGATCTTCCTGCACAACGTGCTCAAAAAGAAGTTGTCGTTGTTGTCATAATGATGACTCGTGTTCCAACTCATCTTCAGAGCGTTCGGGCTCAGATCCTCTCGCCTGATGCTACCTCATAACTATCATATGTGTGTTCGATGTTGCTCAAGGTCTCACCACCTCATGATAGTTCTGCTCCTTCGTCATTGTCTCTCCTTCAGCAGACTTTTGCACCCCTACTGCCTCCCCCCCTCCTGCTCGCGGGGGGCGCTCCGGATCTCAAGGCTGAGGTCGGGGAGGCCGGCCTCGACCAAAGTGTTCCTTCTGCGGTAAGGACGGCCACCTTGAGGCCACCTGCTATCGCAAGCATGGGCTTCCTCCTCGTCCACAGGCCACTGTTGCTGCTACTGATTCCTCATCCACTCGTACTGACCTTGAAGAGGTTCGCCTTCAGCTCCAACAACTTCATGGTCTGCTCAGTCGTCCACCTGCCTCCGTTGCCTCTGCTGCCTCCATCTCCCAAGAATGTATCGCTTGTCTCTTCACTAGTCCGCGCTGGATAATGGACTCAGATGTCACTCATCACATCACCTCCCTGCGGCCACATCAATACCTGGATTCTCCTCATCGCAAGTGTATCACGGTGGCCAATGGGGACATTGTTCTCGTTTCCGGCTCTGTTGATATCCCTCTCACTTCTTCTCTCTCGCTACGCTCGGCTCTTCATGTTTTGGGCTCTCTGTTTAATTTGTTTTTTGTTGGTCACCATACTAATGATTTAAATTGCTCTGTAACATTTACCTCTTCTTTTCTGATACAGGATCGACAGACGCGGACTATTCATTTGTAAGGGATAACTGCAGAACGGGCTCTACCTTCTTGATAACTCTCCGTCTATCCTATCTTCCGTCTCCTCCGTCGATTGGCATCGGCATCTTGGGCATACCCCTTTACCAATTACCAGTCCTCCAGAAGGCTCTACCCGATGTATCTCTACCTTCTTTTCAGTATGAATCATGTGTATTCTGCAAGGAGCCTCGTTCATCTTTTTCGTCTCATTTTACTTGGAACACTGCTCTTTTTATTTTTGTACACTACGATATTTGGGATCCGTACAAAGTACTAACATTTCTGTTTATCGCTATTTTCTAACTTTTATTGATGATTATTCGCGAATGACGTGGCTATACTTACTTCGTGATCGCTCTGAGCTTCCACGAGTCTTTCGGGCTTTCCTCCTTGAGACCCGCACGGAATTCTCCACGAACATCAAAACGATTCGCACTAATAATGCTCGCGAGTACACTAGCCACGAATTTGCGACTCTTTGCTCTGAATTCGGGGTCATCCACCAAAACTTCATGTGCTTGTACCCCCCAACAAAACGGAGTCGGTGAACGTAATAATCGACATCTTCTAGATGTGGCCCGCTCCATAATGCTTCAAATGCAGGTCCCCAAAGCTTATTAGAACTTTGCTTTTTCAGCGGCTTGCTATTTGATTAACCGTCTTCCTTCCCCCATACTCCAAAATGTCACTCTGTTCATCCTCATGTTCCCGTCTACTCCGGCATTCTCTCTCACATCCTGCATCTTTGGGTGCACTTGTTACGTTCACACTCTTGGTCCATCCTTGGACAAATTGGATCCCCGGGCAGCCAAACACATCTTTGTTGGCTACTCTCGGACTCAGAAATGCTACGTATGTTACTCTCTGACTACCCGCAAGGTGACGGTCTCTGTTGTTGTTACCTTTCGGGAGGATCTTCCTTTCTTCACTGCTCCAGATCCTACACCTCTGCCACCAACCGTTCTACGTCTTGTCATTCTCGTTACCACTTCTCCACCAAGAATTCTCGAAACCACTCCACCACCACGAATTCATGCTCAGGCTCCCCCTATTTCAAAGTCACCTCTTATACGTGTCTACACTCGTCATCCTGCCTCTGGTACCCCACTGCAGTCGGCTTCGACCTCTGATGCTCCGCGTCCTGATGATCCGGCACCAGAATCTACAGCTCATCCCTTGGCGAATTATGCATCCTTACATCGCTTATCTCCACAACTTCAAACTTTTGACACTTCATTATCCTCGATTTCTGTACCTAACTCAGTGCAGGAGGCTCTGCAACATCATGGCTAGGGGGCGGCCATAGAAAAAGAAATGACAGCTCTCTGGGCTAGCCAGACCTGGAACTTGGTACCTCTACCTACCGGTCAGACACTTGTTGGGTGTAAATGGGACTTTGTCATCAAACATGCTCCTGATGGGACGATTGACCGTCTGAAGGCCCGTCTGGTGGCTCGTGGCTTCACCCAACAGCAAGGTCTCGATTATGAGAAAACATTCTCTCTAGTGGTCAAGCTTAACATTGTTCGTGTTCTCCTCTCTGTGGTTGTGCATCGCCAATGGACCTTATACCAACTGGACATCAAAAATATGTTTCTCAACGGCGACCTCCAGGAAACGATTTACATGAAGCAACCTCTCGGGTTTGAGAACACGGGAGAGTCCCGAGTTTGTCATCTTAAGAAGTCCATTTATGGTCTCAAACAATCCCCTCGGGAATGGTTTGACAAGTTTAGAAAGACCGTCCCGCAAGTCGGCTTTACTCAAAGTTCCGCTGATTTCTCTCTGTTCAAGCGTCACCAGGCAACGGAAACTGTTCTTCTATTGGTTTATGTTGATGACATCTTAATCACTGGAGATGATTCGAAGGGCATCCAAGCGATCAAACAGCACCTCAGCTCATTCTTTCAAACAAAAGATCTGGGGCATCTTTGATACTTCCTCAGTCTTGAGATCGCGAGACGACCGGATGAACTTGTCATCTCCCAAAGGAAGTACTGTCTGGATCTCCTTCAAGATGCTGGCTACTCTGGTTGCAGGCCTACTACTCCAATGGATGCAAATCATAAGTTGTGTACACATTCTTGTGATACAGATCTTTCTCTTCAAAATCCGGAATACTATCGACGACTGGTTGGGAAATTGATCTACCTAACGGTCACAAGACCGGATATATCCTTCGTTGTTGGGATGGTCAGCAGGTTTAAGCATGCCCCGCGAACATCTTACCTTCAAGCTGTTGAACGCATCCTTAGATACCTTAAAACAGCTCTGGGTCAAGGATTGGTATACAAAACTCCATCCTCTACTCCAATATTGGTTGCGTATTTTGATGCAGACTATGTCGGTTCCTTGGATGATCGCCGGTCAACCAGTGGCTTTTGCACCTATTTTGGAGGTCATCTCGTTACTTGGCAAAGTAAGAAACAAGCAGTGGTTACTCGATCCTCAGCTGAAGAAGAATATCGATCAATGGCATCTGTTGTCTCTGAGCTTACCTAGCTTGAAAGTCTCATTGCCGATCTAGGGGTAAAACTTTTATCACCTGCCATCTTGTTATGCGACAGCCAAGCGGTTATACACATTGTAAAGAATCCAGTCTTTCATGAAAGAACGAAATATATTGAAGTGAACTGTCACTTTATCCGGGAGAAAGTCCAAATGAAGAAGATAGAATTAAATCATGTTTTGGGTACTGAACAAGTTGCTGATATCGTCACAAAGGCGCTACCAAGTACCCTATTTTACCTGTTTATGTCCAAGTTGGGTACAAACGACTTGTACGCTCCAGCTTGCGGGGGAGTGTTGGAAAAGCTCATGTAAAGCGGCCCATTTATTTGTATTTTTTCTTTTCTCCTCTTTAATCCCACATCATGTATAGTACTCTCTTCTCTCTTTCTCTCTCCTATAAATATGTATTCATACCTTGTATTTGATCATTGAGAAAGTATATACAAGTTTGAGGATTTCTCTACAAAAACATTGGTCGAGATCATATATTACTTTTTATATTTTTAGTTGTATTTGTCCCAGATCGGTCCAAACAGTTTGAGCCATCCGATTCTAGTGGTTTTATTTATGATGCAGCAGTTTTGCTCTTTTAGGGCTTTGTATAGCAGGCGGAGGTTCATTTAGAGGCATCGTAGTTTTTGCAAAAGTGCAGGAACCGCTCGGTCCCTTCTGGTGCGACGCCGGAACAGTTTCGTTGGGTGCGACTCCCGGGTAGATTTCCCCTTTGCCTTCTTCCTTCTCGATCAGTCTTCCTCCGCCTGTGAGAACGAGACCCCTCTGCTATTTCACCGTCCAGCCTAACGTTTGAAGTTCTCCAGTTCGTTCTCAAACCGCCACCTCCAATCCACCATCAACCTCCCATCCTGTCAAGCCCTCCGCCAGCAATCGTCATCTTGTCGAATTTCGTCATTTCCCGTCCTGACCCCCTCCTTAGCGCGGATTAAACATTACCCCTGTCGGCCTACTCTCACTCTCCCCATTCCACATCTTCTTTCCAATAATACCCCGTCGATCCCCCCAATCTCCCCATCATGGCAAACCTCTACTTTTCCTCTAGTCGTGTTCTCAACATTCTAACCCCTCCCCACCGTGAGCCAGCCCCTCCCATAACCCCAATCACTAAATCAACAGCCCCTATCATTACTCGTACCCTTCCATCAGCTCAGGAGTCATCCCCCCCCCCACTACGCAACAACCTTGGATGCTCTTCTATGACCGTCATCACCGCCTCTTGCACATGTGAATTATGGTTTGTAGTCTTAATTTCTCTTGTTGTTTATTTTGGCACTCAATTGTGATGGATATCTATTTCAATTTTTACTAGTTCACTTGTTTTACGATTTGCGGAATTTATTCTATATGCTTAAAAATAATTGCGTCTCTGTCAAATTTAAAAATTGATATTTGTTTTCCTTCAATTAACTATTTGAGATTGTACGTGCCTCTGTTAATTTTATAAAAATTAATTATTTGTTGTAATTTTTGAGCGGGCCACTTATGCACTAGCATTACACTTCATCACATTTAGGGATGCATTTAGAAAGTCCACCTCGAGTCGGTCCCTCAACTTTATCAAATTGATATAAGAGTCCTAGGTTAGGGTCATTTGCATGTTACGTAGTGGTAGGGATTAACGTCTGTCCATGCCAAGTCACAATCACACCGACGATAGGACCGCCAGTTCACAGACAGATATAGCTTCCGCTGAATTTCAATGACTGGTTCTCGACCGATTTGAACGGATGGGAACCCAATTCAATACCCTGAGGGGTGATATTGCGAGGGTTAGCACGAGGGTTGATCAGTTAGAGACACTTAGAGGACGAGCGACCCCCCTAATGAGGAGCTTCGCGATGATCCACGAGATGCCACACCTCGACCTGAGAGGCGTGGTAGACACATTCCTCGTCGAGATCCCCCTCTCTTTGCGAGAGGGAATTATTGTCGTGGTTACGAGTATCGGCGAGATCTGAGGAGGGATCATCATCCTCCTGATGTGCCTCGTCCTCCCCCACCTGCTCGTGAAGATCGAGCACCTCCTGTGTAAGATCGTCTTCCCAAACCTTTGCTCAAGTCGGGCCGGAGGGGATCTTACTTGCCCAAGACGTCCACTGAGCGCTTCTTAAGTAGTATCGACCCACACCACTAAGCGCTAGTTGGTCGCTTTGCTCGACTTGAATCACAACATTCACATCTTATCACAGAGTATTGCGGAAGCATTAATAGGAAGCCACAGCAAATATATATATAACAATATATATTTAAGAGAGTACGCAAAGGCCGCAGTCACTTCTTATACATGAAGCTCGTAGGCTACAAAAGTACTACTACCACAAACTCATCACACTCTCAATCCTGCTCGCTAGTACTTACGTCTCGAAACTCTGGAGACAACGGGGGTGCTTCTGCTCAGGCAGTCCTATCAGCTGGCGTATCGTCCTGTGGCAGTTGGTCATCACGGTGCTTCATCTCCTGTGAATGCTTATAAACGTAATCGTTAGTCATAGAGTTAAGTGGAAACACATCTCCTCCCCAAATCTATATCATGGGGACGAGCTCACGCACCCAACAAAAGTAAATAGATGAAGCACGAGAGGGTTAGTATGGCATTTCATACATAAGCTAAAAGCAATCATTAAAATAAGGTACAGCATAGTATAACTGGAATAGCATAAGCATAATACATCAGTTATAACAAAAACTCCACTAGCTAACAGCCCAACAGGTATTCACAACTTATATTCACACCGCAAGTATTCAAACCTGCCAACACGCCGCGGGTATTCAAACCGCGCACACACCCTATGTCGACATAGTATGGACCGCTTCTATTCAAGCAGGTTAGCGAGTCCCGCGGGCCTCACCGATGTGGCTGTCAGTGACAGTGGTCAGTCCTACCACTTCTAGGGGGATCATACCGCACAGCCCAGGCCCCAACGTACACCCACGTGTACTCTTGGATGGGAGCGACATATGGCGATTCAGCATTTTGGTCAACCAGAGGAGGAAACCCAACGGGGAAAAATATAACAATCGGTCACCCGTAGTACTCATCTCCCTGTAGCCTTGAGTCGTCAAACTCCCCGCACCGGTACGAATGATCTGCGGAAGTGACAGACCAGCCACGATTTACCGCAAGCAATTTACAAGCAATCAAATTTATCACTTCTGCTGGCACGCATCGGGTCTGATGCGGCCTGCCCTAATATGCTTCAAATAATTCGAACAAGCGTCACTCGGCTCGACTTTCAACAAGGAGCATGGGAGCTCTTTATTTGGGGCTAATCCTGGAGGAATACCTCGACTCTCGTTATCCCCAACTAAGGCTCAATCTAACAGAAGACTGCTCGTCAGAACAGGACCCGTGCTTATAATGGTAAATTGCAGAAATAAAAGTGCGGTAATAAAAGCTGTTGAGAATATAAGCTGCAGAATTGAAATGTTGTAATGAAATAGGACCAGTACGAAACTGGAGTAGTACTGAACTGAAAAAACTGAAAGTAAGTACTGAAAAGAACTGGATCAGTACGAGACTGTAATAGTACTTAAAAGAAATGAACTGAACTGAAAGTAAATAAGCAACACCAGTACGAGACTGGAGCACTGAAAAGAAAGTACCGAACTGAAATAAATAAAGTAACTGGACCAGTGATAAACTAGAATAAATCATAAAAAAAATGATTAATAGTCCAATCACTATATTCAGTGTTGTAGATATCGGCCGACATGTCCGACATGTCGGCCGACATAAAGGTTTTGACTGCAAACCGTAACGAAACCGATTTGTTTGACAAAAGTATCGTTTTGTAAAAAAACGGCGATATATCCTGATATATCAATATATCTCTAACCAGATATTTCGGTTATTATATTTAATATATAAAAAACAAAGTTCACGTGACCCATATTTTTCTACTTCACAAGTTCATCTCACACATTCGTCATTTCTCGCTCTACCCTAAATTTTACGGGAGAGTCGCTCTGGCGGAGTGGTCGACACTCGACAGCTCCTCCGGTGATGAGGCGATGGATCGGCATCGCAGGCGAGGAGTAGACGACGACTCCGGGCTTTCTACAAATTAGCATCGCAGGCGAGGACGCGAGGAGTCGATGTCGGGCTTTAGGGTTTCTGCTACTTCACTCCACTGTAAGCCTCATTCTTCTCTCTTCTTTCTTCTTTTTTCCGCGACAATTGAAAGTTTTATTTGGAGTTATTATATTGATCAAGTCATAAGATCTAAAAGTTTTATTAAACTCGTGTTACTGTAAGATTCTTATTTATACTATAGTTAGGTTTCTTTCTTACAATAGCTAAGTTTATAACTTTCCTTGTGTAAATCTACAGTGATTTTTGTTTCTCATGTGCTAAGAAAAACTCCCCTCCAACTTTACATAATTACATGGGCTTCTACTTTATCTTTCAAAATTATTTCAAATAAAATGTTATAAATACTTATTTGTCTATACATTGTTATAGTTATTTGTCTGCACATTTTTACTTATTTGCAAAAAATATGTTTATAAATAATGTAATCTTTATTTAAATATTAAAATCCGATATTGTAAAATATACCTGATATATCCCCCGCAATCCGACATACGACATTTCAAACCCAAACCGACATGAACCCGACAACCGACATCTACAACCTTGACTATATTAGAAGGCTTCAGTTTCATCTCCGTTCTCAGGAGGTAAGTTCAGTTTCATCTCCGCTTTAAGGAGGCAAATTCAGTTCTATCTTCGTTCTCAGAAGACATATTTAGTTCCATCTTCGTTCTCAGGTGGCAATTTCAGTTCCATTTCAGTTTTTATGAAGCTTCTTTGAGTTTCACTCATTTATTAAAATCCGATAATAATTCAGTTGCTTCTTTAAAATACAGCTTAATCGGATCAGGAGATTTATTATAAGTTACACCTTTATTATTCATCCAAGAATAAATAGCAACTCATTTGCTCGCGTTGCATCGAATCCGAGAATCTTGTTAGAGAGCACATTCTTCCACAAATTTCAATCTCGAAAATCGTTTCCAACACATGAGAGATATTTTTTGTCTGAAACGAGGTTGGTCATTATTTTACTTGAATCTCGTACTTTCATCTTCCGAGTCCACCCAAAATGTCCGAGAGTTATTTTAAAAACGAGGAAATCAACGGTTTTGCAAAAATCTCGAAACACTTAGAGCTGGAAATCTTGCCTCGATAACTCTCGTTGATTAATCAATTTAACTTAATATTCAATATAGAAAGTGGTCGCGCGCTTGGATTTTCATTTTCAAAGAATTTGAGCGTATCAATTTCCGAGCGCGACCATAGGCTCCAAAAAATCAGAAAATCTTCAATGTTTAACCCAAGATTCTCAAATTTTAATACAACTTTTTAGAGGGCTTAAAAAGAACCTAGTAAATTTTCCATAATTTTCCGAACAATTTTGGGCTTCTAAATTAGCCAAATAATTCTTATTTAGGCTTTTTAAAATACTAAAATTTTTGTGGAGATTGCGCTCATCTAGGAGAACAACTTTCATATTCAAAACTTTTCCCTATGAGCCTATATTTTTCTTTAAAAAATCCTCAAGTTTCAGATATAATTCTGGTCTGCAATTAGCCAAATTAACCTTAATCATGTGGCTGAGATCGAGCCAGACAGGCGATTCTAACATCCTGCCCCCACAGCGGATCAGGCACGGATCCGTTGTGGGGGGAGCTGATGCTGGGGGAGGGGTGAGAATTAAGAAGATCACAGCCGTCTAATCTCCTGGTGGAGATCAGACGGTGGTGATCTAATCCCGACGGCAGAAGCTCGCGGGCTTATACCGCGCCGCCCGGTGGTTGTCAGGCCACGGCACAGCCCCCAGTCGATTTGTTGGGGGTCGGCGAGCCTCGAGGAGGTGGT
This sequence comes from Platanthera guangdongensis, assembly GCA_039583875.1. Taxonomy (NCBI): domain Eukaryota; kingdom Viridiplantae; phylum Streptophyta; class Magnoliopsida; order Asparagales; family Orchidaceae; genus Platanthera; species Platanthera guangdongensis. The sequence continues at coordinate 49,052,660 of CM077152.1, forward strand.
CTGCTGGCCCAGCGCCACCGGCCACTGCCAGAATTAACCAACCCGAGAGCGGGGTGGCGCGGGCGCTCTGCTCTCGGTGAGGCCGCGCCACCCCGCCTCTCCAGTGGCTCACTGGCAACAATACCACCGGCCGGCGCGCCGGGAATCGGGCTTCTCTCCGACGTTGGTCTGGCGGCGTGGCGCCGCCGGCCGCCGCCGTAGAAATAGAAACAGAGCATTTTATTGCTCTGTCGGGTGTCGCTGGAGCAGCGAATTCCGACGGCACCACGGCCATCCACCATCGGGGGTAGACTTCCCCGGTGGTGTAACACCCACCAAGCGCCACCACCGGCGATGGGCATAGTTTTCCACCCACAGCCACTACCCGACCCCGAGCAAAGCTCGGGTGGCGCCGGCGGCGCTCCGGCCGCTGGGAGGCACATGCAACACGTCGGGGCAGTGGGGAAGGAGGAGGGGAAGGATTTCCACCTGGAACTGGGGGGCTCGTGAAGAACTTGGTCGGGCTGCCATTGAAGGTGGCGGAGGAGGAAGTTGGAGGGTTAGCTTTCCGGTGAGGTGGAGCTCAGGCAGAGGGTGGTTTGGGTCTGCCCGAGCTGTGAGTGAGGAGAGCACGGGGGGCATGTCCTTATATAGGCTGAGAGGGTGGCCACCCCCCTCACTTCCCCGGTGTGGGATTAAACCGAGAGGTGGAGGAGATGGTTTGTCCTCCTCCAGCTGTTCCAAGCACGTGGCACCATGGGGGGGGGGGGGTGCGCTGGTACAGCCATGTGGCTGCCATCTAAGGGGAGGGGATTAGATTGGGCTTGAGCTTAAGAGAGAGGAAAAGGGGGGTGGGCTTCCTCCTTGGTCCATGGTCCTCTTGTCCTACTGGTTTGGTGGCCCAATGGGGTGAGGGTAATAAAGCCCTAACAGCCATGAAGAGGTGTATATCTTTTGAGAAAAAAAATTCAAAAATTGTACTTTTTAGGGGGTTTGACCAAAGTCAATCCTAGGGTGGGTTCCCCTTACTGGTCAAAGTCAAAGTAGATCCAAGTCATCGGGGGTCGGGTCAAAGTTGGGGTATCGTTCCATAATAGGTGTGTGCACGCTTTTCGGTGCACGGCTACAGATTTTGATAGAGTCAAATTTGAGCACTTAACACTCTTGGAAAAGGAGAGTTCGTTATCCCGGAACCGGTTGTCGGGTCGATCTCTTTACGTAGTCAATCCTACCGCTCCGGTTGAGCTCTTTGTTTGATTGGGAGTAGTTCTTAGTTTATCCCAGGTTGCTGTCGTGTTCATAACTAACTAGACAGGGATCTACAAACAAGACAAGACAAGAATGAAGAACCGGGCCGGAGCAACAAAACAAGACACGGAGCCTTGGCACCAACATATCAAGGAATCTCACCTGATCCAGCCTCACTCTTCACTTTGTATCTTAGGGTCAAATCGAGTTAAGAGGTTGAGCTCCAAGAAGTTGAAAACTCTGAGCTTGATTTGACCACGGAATGATCACCCGTCATCGAAACTGACCGGGATGAAATTTGTTTACTTCGTATTGATCATACGAATCCAATGTCATTGACCGGGGTCGAATCAGAGTTTGTTTGCTAAATATTCAAAATTTGCGTGTCGTGGTGCACTGAAGCGGTCAAAATGCTCAAATTCACCGTTAGACTTCGGAATGTGACGCAACGAGTTCTAATGTGTTTGTATCGACTATGCGAGCTCACAGGAACTGACAGAATTCAAATCGGAGTTTTTTAGTTTCATACCCCTGTATATGGTTACCTCCTACCCTGGTATAGGCCACAGGTAGAGGTTCGGGCCACTTTTATTGGGGGCCCACTAGGATTCTGGTGTCCCAATAAAAGTCGGGATGTTACATCCTGCACGATACAACTACGAATTTGATGATCTTTATGGTGAATAGCGTGAGTCGCGTCGTGGGATGACTCAAGAGGAGGATGGCATCACCTGGCGTATTCGCATTGATGCGCCCGCCTTCAACGGTCACCTGGATCTGAAGGCATTTAGTGAATGGTTCATGGATATGGATCACTACTTTGATTGGTTTAAGATGAGTGACGATAGACGAGTGCGATTTGCCAAGATGAAGTTGATCGGTCGGGAAAAAATTATTGGTCGAGTCTTGAGAGATCTCTTGAGCGGGGTGGCTATTACCCCGTCGCCTGATGGGACGAGATGAAGCAGCTCTTGCAAGATAAATACCTCCTAGCTTCGTATCGAGATCAGCTCTAAGCACTACGTCAGGAGACTTTCTTCGTCGCAGATTATGTCACGATTTGATGAACTAGTAGTTCGTAGCGACATTAAGGAGGAGACCATCGCCGCTGCATCACGCTTTCGCACAGGTCTTAGAGCGGACATCCAAAGGGAACTGATTCCTCATAGGCTGGAGACACTTGAGCAGGTCTTTCATCTCGCGCTAGAGTACGAGCAGTATTTACGTACTGCTGGCCCGAGGCAGGTCACCACTCGACCCGATGCCACCACAGCTAGGAGACCCCCTCCCGCCATCACGACTACTGCCACCCCTCACGCCCTCGCAGACGCGACGGGAAAATTTTTTTTCCGGGAGGCCCCAAACCTAGGGGAGTCCAATGTTATCGATGCTCTGGCAGAGGGCACTTCGCAGCGCAATGTCCGACTAGGAACTTACTGATTAAGGATTCTGGCGAGCTCGGCACTGAGGCTGGGGACATATCCATTGAGGAGGTTACTGTTGTCATAGAAGACAACTGGGAGAGCGATGCTAAGAGATTGCTAGAGGTAGGAGTACTCCGCCGCATCCTTCGCACCCCGCATGCCGAGGAGGATTGGCACCACACCACTATTTTCTTCACATATTTCCCGAGCGAGGGAGGTCCCTGTAAGTTCGTCATTAATAGTGGTAGATGCGTAAATATAATTGCTAGAAAAGGGTTGGAGAGGATGCAGCATACTGTCGATCCCCATCTGCATCTGTAACGTGTCATATGGGTGGACAATTCCACCATCCAGGTTACACAGAGATGCATGGTATCAATTCGATTGGTGACCACTGAGGACCAGGTCTGGTGTGACGTTATTCCCATGGATGTTGCACACGTTCTTCTCGGGAGACTCTAGTTATATGATCGTGATGCCACGTGTTATGGTCGATCCAACACGTGTGTATTCTTTGACAAGGGTGGAAAGATTACCTTTACCCCGACCCAGCTCAGGGATCCTCCCAAGGGCAAGGTTGATTCTTCAGTTAATGCGGGATCTTCGAGACCCCTCCACGTCCTGAGGAAGGGTGATTTTCTGAGAAAGTTTAAAGACATGGGTTATGTTTATTGTTGCAGCCACGATGACGACCGAGACCCCTAACGAGATTGAGATTACTAACCCAGATGTTCGTCAACTGGTGGATGATTTCATAGATATTATGTCTGAGTAGCTTCCTGATGAGCTTTCCCCAACGAGGGAAATCCAGTATGCTATCGATTTGGTCCCAGGGGCATCTTTGCCCAATCTTCCCCATTATCGACTGAACCTGACGGAGCATACCTAGCTAAAACGGCAAGTTGACGAGCTTCTGCGAAAGTTCAAGCAAGAGAGTCTAAGTCCCTGTGTCGTACCGGTCCATCTTACTCCGAAAAAGTACGAGAGCTGGCGTATGTGCATTGATAGTCGTGTCATAAATAAGATCACGATGAAGTATCGTTTTCCGATTCCAAGCCTCGATGATCTCCTGGACTCGATGGTCAGTGCTCAGATCTCTTCGAAGATCAACCTTTGTAGTGGGTACCATCAGATTAGAGTTAGAGAAGGGGATGAGTGGAAGACGGCATTCAAGACGAAGGACAGCTTGTATGAATGGCTAGATATGTCATTCAGGTTATCGAGCGCGCCCAGCACGAAATGAGAGTGATGACACAGGTCCTGCGGCCCTACATAGGCAAATTCTTGGTAGTATATTTTGATGACATTTTGATATACGGTCGGGCCTGCACCGAGCACTGGCGCCATATTCGCATGGTGGTCGAGCTCCTCCGAAAAGAGCATCTATACATCAAATTGAAAAAGTGCTCGTTCTTGTCCACATCTGTACACTTCCTAGGATATGTGATTTTGGTATTTGGTATATCTGTTGATCCTGACAAGGTCAAGGCAATTCGAGAGTGGCCCATCACGACGAACATTCATGAGGCTCGTAGTTTTCATGGACTTACCACCTTTTATAGGAGGTTTGTCTGTGTCTTCAGTTCGATCATCGCTCTTATTACGAGCTGCCTCCACAGGGTGATTTTGTTTGGACGAAGGCTGCCACTCGAGCCTTCGAGGAGATCAAGGAGAAACTGTATATTGTTCATGTTTTACGCTTACCAGATTTCTCTAAGGCCTTCGAAGTAGCATGTGAAGCTTCAGGAGTTGGCATCGGCGCAGTACTTAATCAGGAAGGTCATTTGGTGGCCTACTTTAGCGGGAAATTAAACGAGGCCCGACAAAAAATATTCAAATTATGATCGGGAGTTCTATGTCATTGTGCAGGCATTGTGTTACTAGCGATATTATCTCTTGCACAAGGAGTTTGTTTTATATTCTGACCATCAAGCGCTGAGGTACCTTGACTCACAGAAGAAATTGGGTCACCGACGCTGGAGTTTTATTATGTTCTTAAGCACCGAGCGGGTGTTGAGAAAAAACCGGCTGACGCCTTGAGATGCCGAGTCGGCATTCTCCACACCATGAGCACTCGGGTAGTGGGCTTTAAGCGTCTAGTTTACGATTATCCAGAGTGCCCAGATTTCAGTGACATTTATGTCGCTCTATTGAGGGACCCTCACGATCTTCTAGAGGGTTATTCGATTCTGACGGATACTAATTTATGGGCTCGCGCCTCTGCGTTCCATAGTCTTCCCTCTGAGATTTCCATATCTGAGAGATGCACGTAGGTGGAGCAGTGGGACATTTCGGTCGAGACAAAACGATTGTGTTAGTTGAGGATAGCTTCTTCTAGCTCGGCCTGAAGAAAGACGTTACTAGGGTTGTCAGGCATTGTCGAGTCTATCAGACCGCTAAGGGATCTCGCCAACCCACTAGGCCATACACTCTGCTACCCATCCCCGAGAGACCCTGATCTTATATTAGTATGGATTTTATTTTTGGACTCCCTCGTATTTTAAGAAAGCTCGATTTTATTTTCGTGGTAGTGGACCGTTTTTCCTAAAATGACTCATTTTATTCCTTGCTGAAAGACCATTAATGCCTCTCATGTGGTTGTATTATTCTTTAGAGAGGTATTTAAGTATCATGGACTCCTCACTACCATAGTCTTTGATCGCGATGTGCGTTTCATGAGTTATTTTTGGAAGACATTATAAAAGAAGACTTGTACCATCTTAAAGTTTTTCTCCGCCTACCACCAGCAGACGGATGGACAAACCGAGATTGTTGACCGTAGTCTAGGGACACTATTGCGTTGTCTTGTTGGGGATAGTCCATCTACATGGGATTTTGTTCTCCCCATAGCCGAGTTTGCATATAATAGCTTTGTCAATAGGACTACAGGTTTGAGTCCATTTATGTCATGTTATGGGATAAGCCTCGGAAATCTATTAACTTAGTGAGCATTCCCCTAGAGTCCAGACTCAGTGAGTCAGCAGAGTATTTCATACAGCATGTGCAAGTACTCCATGAGTTGATCCAAACAAAAATTGCAGCTAGCAATGATTATTATAAGGATCGAGCAGACCAGCACAGGCGGGAACAAATCTTTAAGGCAGGAGATCGGGTATTGATTCGCATTCGATCTGAGAGAATCCCGCAAGAACCAGCAAAGAAATTAAGCGCACACAGAATGGGCTCATATATAGTCGTACGGCGGACTGGTACGATTGCATATGAGATCGACATCCCTCATGGTATAGGCATCAGCCGAGTATTCAACGTAGAGGATCTGACTCCTTACTACGAGTAGTGTGTGTATGTGTACCCTTCTTTCTCGCCTCTACCGGAGCATTCATCTCCCACAGCCCCTCTACCTGAGCCGTCACCTCTTTTTGCCTCCACCAGTCCTTTTTTGCCACTCGCGAAGTCGCGCCATGAGGATCACAAAGCACCGTCGACGGTTCCACCGACACTGCAGTCAGACAAAGATACATTACTGTTAGAGCCACCTACTTCTACAGACGACGTACTTCAGATCATCGGTCACAACTTCTACAACGCGGGCGGGCGAGATATTGTGCGTCATCTTGTCCGTTGGAGCGGTCTGCCTCTACACGATGTTGTGTGGATTTCTTCAGAGGATCTTGAGAGACTCGTCCTGCGGCTGCACAGCAAGTACGATCATCTTCACTCACCAGAGATGAGTGCTTTCAAGTCGGGGGGAGTTGATGGCGCGTCACGCCCGACGCAAGTGTATTCCCGAAGGAGGCGGTGATCCACTGCCCGGGCGGACGATCAGAGTCAGTGGTTGTGTTCGGATGGTCGACCCGAGTCAAGATCATATATTACTTTTTATATTTTGAGTTGTATTTGCCCCCAATCGATCCAGACAATTTGAGCCGTCCGATTCGGGTGGTTTTATTTCATATGCAACGGTTTTGATTTTTAGGGCTTTACATGGCAGGCGGCGGTTCATTTGGAGGCATTGTGGGTTTTGCAAAAGTGCAGGAACCGCTCGGTCCCTTCTGGTGCGACGCCGGAACAGTTCCGCTGGGTGCGACTCCTCGCTAGATTTCCCCCTGCCTTCTTCCTTCCTGATCAGTCTTCCTCCGCCTGTGAGAACGAGACCCCTCTGCTATTTCGCCGTCCAACCCGATGCTGGAAGTTCTCCTCCAGTTCGTTCTCAAACCGCCGCCTCTAATCCATCGTCAACCTCCCATCATGTCACTCCCTCCGCCAGCAATCGCCATCTTATCGAATTCCGTCATTTCCCATCCCGACCCCTCCTCAGCACTCATTAAACATTACCCACGTCGGCCTACTTTCACTCTCCCCATTCCACATCTTCTTCCCAATAATACCCAGCTGAGCCCCCACAATCTCCCCATCACCGCAAACCTCCACTTTTCCACTAGTTGCATTCTCCACATTCTAACCCCTCCCCACTGTGAGTTAGTTCCTCTCATAAACCCAATAACTAAATTAGTCGTCCTATCATTATTCGTAACCTTCCATCAGCCTGGGATTCATTCCCCACGTCCACTTCGTAACAACCTTGGATTACCTTTACAACCGTCATCACCGCCGCATGCACATGTGAATTGTGGTTTGTAATCTTAACTTCTCTTGTTTATTTTGGCACACGACTGTGTTGGATCTCGATTTTATTTGATACTAGTTCACTCGTTTTGCGATTTGTGGTATTTATTCTGTGTGTGCTCAAAATTAACTGGGTCTTTGTCGAATTTAAAAATTGATATTTGTTTTCCTTCAATTAACTTGAGACTGCACGTGCGTCTATTGTTCATTTTATAATAATTAATTATTTGCTGTAATTTTTTAGCGGACCACTTTTGCACTATCATTACACTTCATCAAATTTAGGGCTGCAATTAGAGTGTCCACCTCAAGTCAGCCCCTCCACTGCATCAAAAAGTACAGCAAGTTAAGGAGAACACAGGGGGCGACAAGCTCAAGCGAGGAACAGGGAGGCCCAATGAGCTCAGGAGGTAAATGCCTAGAGAGAGTTGTAGCGAGCTCTTTGAGGGAATGCACGAGGTCCCACATTGGGGCGGCGGGTCAAACAAGGAGTAAGAAGCAAAGGACTTGCAATATTGTTTCAGATCTCAAGCAGAGGAGCCGTGAGAGCGCGAACAGCGAGATTGGCTTCAGAGGAGTCGTGAGACCGTGCTTAAGAAAAGGAGGCTACGAGGTCGTTCTAGATCTCACGCAAAGAAATTGCGAGAGAAAAAGAATCGAGCGGTGAGACCATGCAGCGATATCATGTGGCGAGATCGTGCTCAAGGATCTAAGGAGTAGAGGAGTTGTGAGATCATTCCATATTTCAATCCGAGGAGCCGCGAGAGCGTGATTGGCGAGATCGGCTGCAGAGGAGTTGCGAGACCATGCTCAACCAAAGGAGGTTGCGAGGTCATTCTGGTTCTTAAGCAAAGGAGCTGCGAGAGCGAGCAGAATTATCTTCGGCAGAGGAGGTGCGAGAACTTTGGCAGTCGAGCATCGAGATTGTAGGGGTCAGGAGGGCCTATAAAAGAGGCGGGTTGGCAGGCTGTAAGGGATTTGTTGAGAAGCAACATGGATGTGCGAGTGCCCTGGATAGGAAGTGTGAGTACCCCAAACAGAGAAATGGTCAATCAGCGAGAGACCTCTGATTTGGATCATGTGGCTCTGATACAATGAGTTTGTTTCTTCTCTATTACATACATCAATATAAGTATTTGTACATAAATATATATGAAGGAGGAGAGGAGACTCAACCCCAAATCAAGGTGTGAGACTAAACTATATGCCAACAATGGGCCTTTACATTGGTCTTTTACATGGGCTAAATCAAGTTTTCTACAATAGTAACAATACACACAAACTTAGCAGTGAATTCTGAATGACATGTCAATAGAAAAGCTACATGTTAAAAATCAATATCCCGGACATCTGCCAGAAATCCAAGAATACATATAAAACTTAGGCTTCGTTTGGTTAAGCTTTTTTGGGCGTTTCGTTTCATAAAAACGCATCCAGCGGATTTTTTCCTATTTGTTTTCCTACTATTCTTTCGAACTGCTGGCATTTTATCGCACGTCAAAAATCTGCGGGCTGAAACCAGCAGTCGGACCTCCAGTTTCTCGCATTTAGGGAGGAAGAAGCAAAACCTGCGTCGTGCTCCTGATAGCCCTCTGTGCCCAACACAGGAAAATTTTTGTTGTGTTGTCACCGCCGGCTCCGCCGCCGGCGGCCTACCTGGAGCCCACCGGCGAGGTCGCCGGATCCCGGCAAACCAGCCGGGGGGCTACGGGCAGGCCGTCGACGGCGGAGCACTGAGGAGGTTTGGCGGCGGAGCTGCGTGGCGCACGGAGGAAGCCGGCGGCGGCAAATATTTATCTTATAGTATAACAGTGACATTTAACAGTAATATTATTTATTTATTTCAATTAATTTTTTTAAACAATTTATATAATAAAATATATATATTGATTAGAAAAACATAATTTAAAAATTATATAATAAAAAATATTCATAAATCGTCACCGTTGTTTTGTCAAACGGTTCTCTATTCTGAACAGTTCTGCAAACACATATTGTCCAAACAGATCTCCATTTACGGCAACCAGTTTTCAACAACTCTATTTACAAACCTGTATTTATAACAGCTACTTTTACAACAGCAGCCGCTGTCCCAAATGAAGCCTTAGAAACCAATCCATTGCATGACTATTAACAGAACATCAGAACTGAATAACACCAGGAAGGAAAGAGCAAATCCCGACCACAGAATGCAGTTTCACAGCTTCATGAATCCTCCGCCTCCATTAATTCCCAGACAAGTGTAATAGATTATGCGATAAAATATGTAACTTACAAAATGAGACAAAAATGCAATGATGTACTACTGGAAGGTCATATGAACGTAAAATACAAATATAAAGGAAGAAAGCAAATATGAAGTCGCGGAAAATTGTGCATGAACACACAGACAGCATGAATGAACCTTTCTTTATTGCACTATCATCCATAGCTTTGTACTCCATGTTCTTTAAAGCAAGTTCCACTCCATAACCTCCCAAGGATACTGCATCTGAAGAACCAACAGAAGTGCAATAGTTGCTGGTTTCAGCTTGGCACCACCAAGGTAAAACAGGTCTGCTAACATATTTAATTTTTCCCTGGAGCAGACGGACTGTAAGTTACTAATTCAACATAATAAGGAAAAAATATGAGATAATGTAAACCAAAGAAAAAAGTTCAACTATGATGAAAAGACCAAGCATCAAAAAGTAGAAAAAATTGTTAAAATTTCTATGAAGGTGAAATAAAACATGGTACAATTTATTGATGAACAAGAAACAAGTAAAGAAAGACAGTTATATTTTTCTATTGATAATTGAGTATTCAAAAAGGTAAGTAAAAAAAGAAATGTGCCAGATGACTACTTATCATATATAGAAGAGTGATGTAAAATCAACATACAATTACCAGTATTATTGGTAGTGCGCAAATACAGTAGCTAAATAACAGCATCATAGTATTGCTTCTGCCATTAATTTTCAGTTATAAGAAATAAAGGACGAAATGTTTTTTTTGTCGGGAGGTTCGTCGGGAGGAGTGTAATAAACCTTAGTGAGTGTGCGATGAGTGTCAAAAAGATCGTGTGAGACACCAACACTCCAATATAAACTCATATGGTTCCTAATATCTCTCAAGGAACGTGACGCATCAGGAAGCTCACCAGGAGGTACGTATGAAAATTCGTCGTGAAGGCGACGATCACCTGAGCGACTAACAAAGACATCAATAATAGGATGTGGCGCTCGAGCGTGGCGAGTGTCGCTAATAAAAAGAATTCATCTAGTGGGTCAGCAGGCGGTATGTTTAAGAACGTATCACAAGTGTGGTAGATCATATGTCAATTCTCAATACATTAGGACGATGCTCAAGTGTACCTAAGAAAATCCCCACATACTCAATTCCGCACTCAAGACTTGCTCTCCAAAGCAAAATAAGGGCATGAATTGGAGAGATGTCAATAAGTCAGCGCTCACAGATGACTCGCTCGTCAGGATGCCAATTTCACAGGGAAATGGTGGTTCATCAGGAGTATGGTTAGGGGGATCATTAGAGACCTGTCAGTAGGGTCATGATCCTCTAAGTGAATACTACTAATAAGGGTAGTGTCCACAAAAGCGGGAGAGACAACCACCAAAATTTTGGTACTAGGATCGAGGCTCTCGGTCATGACACTACTAATAAGTGAATACTACTCAAAATAAGGCTAAGGGGAGAGTGAAAAGAATTCATACTCGTGTGGGGGTTAGTCGGCGAGGTGTCAAGAAAGGGGGTAACGAGGCCAACATAAAGTATAGAAGATGGAAATATCATCATAGTGTCACTGGGTCGCTCAGCCTCACTCTCGTGACCAAACTCACTAGACGTGCTAATGGCGCTCTCGAACTGTAATACAAGGCCAAGGTAAGACTCAGCCTCAAAATCGCGTGGGCATGAAGGCTTAACAAGAGGAGGAATACCAAAATCAGACGGAGAATCGCTCATGTCTATGGGAGTACTACACGACGCGTCGGTGGTTTGATTTAAATAATGATGTGTCACTCAATAGGTTCCCCCTAAGGCAGATTTCAAGTGATCCATTTGAGCATGGATGCGATCAAATTGATCAAGAACCAATCGTTGAAATTCGGCTTCAGGTACCTCTGTTCATGGAACACTAGAGTGATCCAGACGTGTGAAGTTATCCACATGGTGGTGACCTCTATATGGATCTGGATAGTCATCAAAATGCTCATCCATAATAGACTCACGGCGTATCAGAGGGTGAATGTGATCCCTACGAGCACGTGACGATGGGCGAGGGTGATCATCAGAATAATATGAAGATCTCTCGGGAGAGGCTCTACAAAGATACTCAACTCTACAAACATCAAGTCGTGGTGTGTTGTTGTGATGATAACGCTAAGTTCTAGAATCATAGCGATCGTCACTAGACAATCGTGGCGAAGGGTCAACACAATATTTAGAAGGAGCGAAATGTGAATAAGAATAATCGTTGTAATAATATGTCATGAGATACTACCTATAGACTCCACTACTACGTATATAAATGTGGCACAAACCGAACCAGCCTCTCATACCAATTTGATGCAACATGACTCTACAGGTGCCCAAGGACAAACACCCAACCCTAGGTGAATGTGAACAACCACAATTAAATGTTGTGCGCTTAAGACCAACTCCAAAATGACATGTATGCATACATGCAATCCAATTAAAATGTCTATATAACACAGGAACTGAAGTAAAGAACAATCCGATTTTAATTGACAATAATTAAAATAAAACACAGTTTGTGCACAATTGTTCACATGATAGTTGGATTGGAAACGCAGATTTTAATCCACACACACTTGAGTTGCATATATATTTAAGCGTGCACCGAATAATCCTGCAAATCACGTGATTTCACAATAATAAAAGCATATGATCACATCCAACAAAACATAGTTCGAGTACACACTACTAGGAAATAAACAAACTCCAAACTAAAGATTTACGCATGCAAGTGGCGGCGGGGTGGCTTGGTGGAAGAGGGTTGTCAGCGGTGGTCTTCCAACGAGTGGCTATCGGTGAGGAGAGAAGGGGGTTGGGGTGGTGGATCCACGACAAAGGTGAGAAGGGTTGATGGTGGGAGTTGGTGGGCCGGCCAAGAAAAAGGTAGGGGAGAGGGAGTGATTAATAGAGATGTTGGAAGGTGGAATCGAACAAGGGGAAGGAGCAGGCAGCCGGATCTGGGAGGGTAGGATAGCCGGGGTGGCGGGTCGGGGAGGAGAGGGGATAGGCTGTCGGATCTGGGAAGGGGAATCAGCTGGAGTGGCAGAATTGGGGTTGGGAGGGGGATATGCGGTCGGAACTGAGAAGGGGAGCCAGCGGGAGCGACGGAATCGGGGTGGAATGGGATTTTCATCAGTAAGCACGGGTGGGGAGAGTGAGGTTGGCGGCGTGGGTTTCAGTAGGGATCGGCAAGGGGAAAAAGGAGGAGGGGAGACAGGGACTTACGGTGGCTGGTTGGGGAGAGGAGGCTAACGGTCCGGCGAGGAGTCCACCACGCGAAGACCACGGAGTCCACCGAGGCCGGACAAGACCGACGGCTGCAAGAAGCAAACTCACGATCCCCTCAACCGGACCCCTGCATGCGTATAAAAAAGAGGAAAAACCCATAAATGACTTAGAGCACCTGAAACGGACGGCTCATATCGCAAGCGCCGATCGGGTGTCAAAACAACCCAAAATACATAAAAATAATATATCAAAAAAACTCGGAATGATCATTCGGACACATCTGCGGACTCAAATTGTTCGAACGAAGAACGGATCACAGCGATCTCCATCATAAAGTATGGCAGTGTTGGAGCTCGTGCATTCCAGAACAAATCGAAAATATACCCAAGTTCAGATCTAGTGATTGAAAACGGACAATCTCCCAAAAATCTCTCAGAGGCCGATGAGAAACATTGGGTTGCTGCACCAAATCAAAAATGGATTCTCAACTAGACCTGATATGCGGTAGCCGTACAAAATACCTAAAGTCATGTGCGAATCAAGACCGTAAATCAGGAATCCAACAACAAGAACTAAATATTTGTACTCTTCAAATCATAACTATAATATAATGGATTATCATGGTAAAAGCTACAGTGTCATGAACTCATAGGAATGACAGCATATATATTGAAGGTTAAACCCCTATATTGGTATCTAAAGCACCAAAGGAAACTGCTAGCAAGAATGGTATTGGACATGTTATCAATAAATTTTGATGGTTTCACTTTTATATATTCAAAGATTGATGAGGATCACATTTTGGACCTCAGGTCAATTTTGAGCAATCTTAAGGAACATCAGTTACATGCAAAAAATTTTAATTGTGATTTTTGTCTCACATTAGTCATTTTTTCTTGGGTATGTTATCAGTAACGGAGATCACTTTACGGATCCCAAAGCAATTACGGAAGTTAGCAATTATTTAGGTTAGTAATTTATTATAGAAAGTTCATTATAAATTTTTCAGAGATAGCGCCGTCACCAACTTCACTCACCAGAAAGCGGAAAATTTTCAATTGGACAGTCAAATGTGAGTTAGCATTAGAGGAGTTTAAATAAAATTGAAGAATGTGCCACTATTATGCTTGCCTTTAGGAGTATAGAGTTTTTAGAACTACAGTGATGCTTCCTCTCGAGATTAGGGTTGTGTACTAATGCAGCACGGGAAGTTCATAGCTTATGCCAGACAACTGAAAGACAACAAGGGGCATTACCCAGTGCATGATTTAGAACTAGCTGCAGTGATTCATGCAATGATAGTTTGGAGGCACTGTTTTTACGGAGTTCACTTTGAGATCTTCTCAGATCATAAAGGATTTTCAAGTCTTTTTTTACACAGCGGGAACTAAATATAAGACAATGTTAGTGATTGGAATTTATTTCAAACCACAATGGCAGAATTCAAAACCACTCGGTAAGGCAAATATTATAGCATATGCACTTAGTAGAAGAGGCTCAGGTTCTTGCTCTATCTCGCACCAGGAGGAATTGGTTTGAGCACTCGACTGATTGGAGATCAATATGGTTCCTTATGTAAGAGAGAGCTATGCATTCCTGAGTTGGATAGAAATCAAATGTGATAAAAAGGAAAGAATCAGACTTGTTTTTCCTCTATATTACAAAATGACATCACTCTGGGAGTTGATTAAAACAGGGCAGAAGGAAAACTTTTCAATTCAGAGTGGCCTATTGTTATGTAAAGGAAACGTTTTATTCCAGATGTTGGTTGCTTCCGTGAGGAGATTTTGGAGTCTCATAATTTCAGGTACTCAATACATCTACGTTCAACAATGATGTATGAAACCTAAAGAAGTCAGTTAAGTGGTCAAAACTAAAGGGAAACGATGCTGAGTATGTGGACAGATGCAAAAGTTGCAAATTAGTCAAAGTCAGTCAAAGAGAAGCAAATTGCAGTCTCTTTCTATTCTCAAATGAAAGTTTGAAGGCATATCAATAGTGATGCAGGCTAAGTTGGAAATGAGATGATTTAAGATGAATGAAACACAACTTATATTAGAGATTCGAAGTTATTTTACGTAAAACATTGAGCTACACGAAAATTAACTTAATGACTGCTAGCAAGCTGGAAATACAATCATCAACAATTTTGTAGCATGTGAGGTGCAGCTAACTGATAGTGTCTGCTCCTAACAAGCATACTGAAAATACTGAGGCTTTGAAATAGTAATCCAGGGGCAGAACATTTTTTTTGGTTGTAGGGATAACTCAAGCTATAGTACTCATCAAACAGTCCTCCATCGGGTCGTTGTCTACTCCTTCCTTGAAAGTTCTTCAAGGGTCATACACTCTCGCTCTCAGTAGTCCGCACACAGTGGGAAAAGAGCACAATGGAAGAACAATATACCAAAATCTAGCACTTACAAATTTCATTCATTCAAGGATGATTATAACATGAGCTTTCATGTTTATTTATAGACTGTGAGAGCCATGAAAGGTGACGAGAAGATGGCATTAGAGTTAACGAAGGTGGTTAGATGTTGGACCCTCGTTATGGTATTATTTGTACTTTGTTTGTTTCCTCTAAAGGACAACTTGATGATGTTCTCATCAATGGTCTGAGTGGAAGTGTTTTTGTGAAAATTATTGACAAGTTAGGCATGAACAATGTCACAAGCCCAACTTGAGGGGGAGTATTACATTATTCCGTTTTGGCATTACGCTTTTCTTTTTTCCAGTTTTCTTTTTTGACCATGTATGCATCTCTCCTATATGGAAGAGGTGTCTCTTCTTTGTGACATATAGTTCATTTTCTCTTAATAGCTTTTTGTGGATGGAAGAGGGAACGATTTGATTGTTAGGAGCATCGGATGGTACAGGGAATGGATGTACATGTTGACTTTGGGGATGGGATGGGAGTTGGGATTAATGGGGTATTTCTAGGTGGGAATCGGAAGAGTACTGGGTCATAAATGTGGAAACTGGGACTGTCACGTCAGGAGAAAGTTGGGATTGTCGGTTGTCGCCTTGGAGTGAAAGAAGTGACGAAGCAACTGATAGAAGGGGAGAGCAACGGGAAACAATGATCCAAGGGGAAAGATGAACAATATTGTATGGAGGGAACTCTAGCAGACGCATAGGAAACAAATTGGGTCGATCTAAATGATTGCTGGAAGTTTGGCAACGCAAAAGTATGGCCGAAGACAGATTGTCGGAGGTCGTAGGACCCTTAGGTGCTACTGTCGAGGAAGGGTGAGAGGAAGGTCGAGCATCAAGAAGGCTTGTCGTTCGGTTCGTCGACTAAATGACTGAGACAGCGACACGTTCTCTGCTCGGGTTTTTTCCAGCTCCTTTGTTATAATGGATTTAGGGTAAGATCAAATAGACTTGAATAAAACCGTCCAGTTTTCCAAAAATTGGGACTTTAAAGGGTGTGTTATTCCATTTATGACTCCTCTTGAAACCTAGGAAGCACGGATACGCCTATTTTAGGTTCGTACCCATATCGGATACGTTTCCAGCACGGATACGCGTATCGTACGTGCGGACACGCGTGTTATCGTGATATTATGATATTTCTTCGGTTAATTCAACATTCGGTCCCACTCCCGCTCCCAAACCCTTTCTTTGGTTGTTGTCGTCGACTTCGCTGCTTGTTGCTCGCCCACTCCGGATCCCTTCTTCCATTGTTGTTGTCGAAGTCGTTCGTTGATCAAAGGCCTGCCGGCTGCCGGCAACACCCTCTGTCGATCAAAGGCACCTGCTCGTAAGTTCTTCGTGCTCTTCCTCTACGTATTCCTCTTCTTCCTCTTCTTCCGCTTCTTCCTCTTCTTCCTCTTCTTCTTCCTCTTCTTCTTGTTCTTCGTCCTCTGCTTCTTTGTTGCAGAGCCGAGTGAGAGGGAGGGGAGCGGAGAGATAAGAGACGAGAGATAGAGAGTGGAGGTAGAGAGAGGGGATTAGGGATAGAGAAGAGAAAACATAACATTCATCCGAGATGGTTCTAATACAAGGCTTACACGTTCTCTTATAGTGATGAGGAGCGAATACAAAAGAAAATAACTTAATTTAGGAAATACAAATTACTAAAAATGACGCAAACAAATAAAGCAACAAATAACGTCCATAATTGACGCAAACAAATAAAGAAACAAATAACGTCCCGTAATTGATTAATTATCTCCCGCGGTAATGGCGGTCCCCTCCAATATACGCGCTCGACGCGTGTAAACTTTCCAAAGAGGCTCGTCGTCGTGTAGCTCTGTAACAATGCTGCCGTCTGGAAAATGTGTCTTGTCCTCAAGGCAGTTGTCGGGGAACTGGAGGCGTAAATCGCCCCTAGGGAGCAACGTTGCGTCTGAGTCAGGGTGCCCAGTCCAAGCCACCAGAACTTCATCGGTCGTAGGGTCCCCTGGGGTGCGACATCGTCGATTGAGGATCGAGGCGGGTAAGGCGCGTCTCTGGAAAGGTCGAGGTCGGTCGGAAGGCGATCCGCGGTGGCGTGCTCGCCCACCACGCGCCGCAGCCGCGAAACATGGAAGACCGGGTGCATGCGGCTCCCGTCCGGAAGGCGAATGCGGTAGTCTACTGCTCTGATGCGTGCAAGGACCTTGAATGGCCAGAAGAAGCGGGCGGCCAATTTTGGGCATGGTCGTCGGGCCATCGAAAGCTGGCGGTATGGATGGAGTTTGATGAAGACCTTGTCCCCTACTTCAAAAGAGAGATCCCGTCATTTCCTGTTGGCGAAAGAGACCATCTTCTGCTGGGCCCGTCGGAGGTGGTGCTTCAAGTGATCCAAAATAGTATCTCGGTCGCGCAGAGCTGATGACAGGCTCTCCACTTGGCACTCCCCTGGAAGGTGGCGAACGATGGACGGAGGGGAACGACCGTAAACGACTTCAAACGGGGTGATGTCGGACGCCTGGTGGTGGGCGGTGTTGTACGAGTACTCGGCCCACCCGAGCCACTTGGCCCAGCTACGCGGCTGCTCTCCCACGAAGCAGCGAAGATATGTCTCCAAGCACCGATTGAGCACCTCTGACTGGCCGTCTGTCTGGGGATGGTATGTCGTGCTCATGCGGAGACGGGTGCCCTGCAGGCGAAATAGTGTAGTCTAGAAGGCGCTCAAGAAGAGCGGGTCTCGGTCGTTGACGATCGATCGGGGAAACCCGTGAAGGCGTACGACCCCCTGAATGAAGTTGTCGGCGACTGTGGCTGTCGTGTAAGGATGACGGAGGGGAATGAAGTGCGCATACTTCGAGAGACGGTCTACTACAACTAAGATGCAGTCGAATCCCTGAGAGCAGGGCAGCCGAGTGATGAAGTCCATGGCGACGTCGTCCCAAATGCGGTCGGGAATAGGCAGCGGCTGGAGTAGACCCCCCGGAAAAACAGCTTCGTACTTGGCCTTCTGGCAGATGAGGCGGGCGGACACGAAGGCTTTGACCTGTCGGAATATGTGAGGCCAATAAAGTGAGGCCGCCAGCCGTCGATACGTCTGGTACGCCCCGGCATGTCCTCCTGTCGGGGATGCATGGAACTCAGCCAGTAATCGAGGAATGCTCGGGGAGGGGGAGAGCACGAGGCGGCCTTTGAAGAGTAGGCGGCCATCTACCAAGGAGAACGGTGGGTGGGCGGTGTCATCTATGATGAGGGTCGTCTGAATCTTGTTCAGTGCCTGGTCTGCCTCTACTTCCTTTTGAAGGGTGTCTGCGTCCTCCCACACCGGCCAGGAGATGGCTGCAAGCATGGGGTTGCGTGAGAGAGCGTCGGCTGCGCGGTTCGCCTTCCCTGGCTGGAACTCGATGCTGAAGTCATAGCCCAGTAGCTTGGCCAACCACACCTGCTGAGCGGGCGTGGCAATCTTCTGCTGGAGGAGGTAGCGAAGGCTGTGGTGGTCGGTGCGAGCCACGAATCGTCGGCCTAGTACGTAGGGCCGCCAATGTTGTACCGCGAGGACGAGGCCCATGAGCTCGTTCTCGTATGTTGATCGGCTGTGAATGGTGTCCGAGAATGCGCGGATGAAATAGGCCACCGGGTGGCCGGCATGCATGAGAACAGCCCCCACGCCGACGCCCGACGCGTCGCACTCCACGAAGAAGGGTGGGGAAAAATCCGGCATAGCTAACACTGGGGCCCGAACCAAGGCCTGTTGGAGAGCGGTGAAAGCGGCGGCAGCCGCTGCCGGCAATTCGAAGGGGCCTTCGGCTGCTTTCTTGAGAAGCTGGGTGAGGGGTCGGAATATCGTGTTGTATCCCTGAATGAACCGCCGACAGTACCCCGCCAGGCCCAGGAATCCTCGCACATCACGGAGAGACGACGGGGTTGGCCACCGGATGACCCCCTCGATCTTGTCGCTATCCATCGCAACACCTGCCGCGGAGATGGTATGCCCCAAGTAACACACCTCTGGAACCCCGAAAGAGCACTTAGTCGGGTGGAGTTTAAGGTGGTGGTGTTGGAGAGTCGCCAATGTTTGTCGGACGTGCTGTAGGTGCTCCTGCCACGAAGAATTGCAGACCAAGATGTCATCGAAAAACAAAAGTACATGGTGGCGAAGTACCGGCCGGAATATGTCGTTCATCGTGGCATGGAAGGTTGTTGGTGCGTTGATCAGGCCGAAAGGCATAACCAGGAACTCGTAGTAGTCGTCATGGGTCTGGAAGGCCGTCTTGGGGACGTCGGCCGGCCGAACGCGAATCTGGTGGTAGCCGGCACAGAGGTTCAACTAGGTGAAAACGGTGGCGTCGTGGAGCTCATCCAGAAGCTCCCGGATCACCGGTATCGGGTACTTATCTGGAACGGTTGCTTTGTTGAGCTCCCGATAGTCCACACAGAAGCGCCAGCTGTCGTCCTTCTTTCTGACCAAGAGTACCTGGCTAGAAAAGGGGCTCTCACTGGGGCGGATGAGACCCCCTATCAGCATGTCGTGGACGAGCCTCTCGATCTCATCCTTCTGCACGTACCCATAGCGATAAGGGAGGACTGATACCGCTGACACGCCGGGTTGGAGAGGGATGGCATGGTCGTGTGGTCGGGCTGGTGGTAAGCGTGATGGTGCCGTGAAGAGGTCCGCAAACTCCGACACGAGGTCCTGCATATCCGGAGGGGGTGTCGGGGTCGGTGGGGCCACGTCCGTGATAGACCAAAGCCATGCTGAAAACTCGATGTTCGTCGTCCTCTAAATCGTGCGAGAGGAGACGGGACCACGGAGTAGGGCTGCATCCCCCACCAGGCAGCACTCCCGATCGTCCTGGAGAAACCGCATCGTCATAGTTTTCTAGTTGACCCATAGGTCCCCCAGTGTGCAGCGCCACGCCACTCCTAAGATAGCATCGATTCCGCCGAGGCCGAAGATGTAGCAATCTGTCGTCACCAAGTGAGGGTCCACTGAAAGGGGAACGGAGGGGCAGCGGCCCTGGACCGCTCGTCGGAGGCCATCGCCCAAACTAACCATGAAGTCTGGCGCGGGTTCCATCGGTAGTCGGAGCTGGTGTGCCAGATGAGCGGAGAGGAAATTATGGCTCGCCCCGCTGTCCACCATGACAATAATGTGGCGGTCGCCCAGTTTGCCGACCAATTTCATTGTTTGCAGCCCAGAAATGCCACCCACGGAAAAACAAGGAAGCTCCAACTGATGGAAAGCCGTGACGCCTGTGCCGTCGGTGGCGTCCTCCTCTGTGATCTCTAGGTCCTCGAAATCGGCCAAGGTGATCTCTGGTTCGGCATCGCCGATGATGGCCCGGAACTCCTTAACCGTGCAGACGTGGGTCGGGGAGTAGGATTGCCAGCAGCGGAAACACAACCCTTTGCGACGGAGCTCATCGAACTCATGGTTGGAGAACCGCTGACGGGCGGCCGGACGAGCTGGCCGAGCAGCTGGTGCAACCCGAGGGGCTGGCGGCTCTGGGGTGGTGGTCTGCCAAGGCCGGCCCCCCGGCGGGTGTCTGCCCGGAGGTGGTGTGTGTCGAGGAGCCAAATCCGCCTCGACGAGGCGGGCCATGTCCAGGGCTTCGGACACCGTCCGGGGGTGATGCGTGCGAAGCCGGGAGCGGATGTGGGGCAAGAGGACCTGCATGAAGAAGTCGAGGTAGTGATCCGGTGGTAAGTCTAAAACATGGGAGACGAGGGCCACAAACTCATCGATGCAGTCATCCAGTGTACCGAGTGGCGTACCCCACACAATCGTTCGATAGCGGAGCCCGAGTAGCGGGTGTCGTAGCGTCCTATCATCTCTTGCTTGAGTGTCGACCATGAGATGGACTGGTTGGTCTGGCGGAGCCATCGGGCTCAATGTAGGGCGGAGCCGTCGAGTCCCACGACAGCGGTAGAGACCTTGTCATGGTCGGGAGTGTGATTGAGGTCGAAATACTGTTCCGCTTTGGCGATCCACCCCATCGGATCTACACCGGCGAAGCTAGGGAGGTCCAAGGAAAGGGTGGGATGGCCAGGGGGCAGCGGGGCCGGGGTCTCCCCGATGGGCGGAAACGGTGGCGCCCCGAGGAGGGACCCGCCGGGGCCCGAGCCCGCGGATCCGCTGGTGGACGAGGCGGCGGGCGGTTGGAGCGCATCAAACTTGGCATGAAGGGCGAGGATGGAGGCGTGCATGGAGGCGACGAGGGCTTCTTGGGCTTCGACGCGGCGGAGGGCCTCAGCGGCGGTGTCCTCCTGCTGAAGATCCACAGTTGAACGAGTGTTGGGGGTCATTAGGGCGAACGGGAAACAACGGCCTACTAGGAGGCAACAGCGGCGACCGAGCACTCAGTGTCGCGGGGAAGGCGTCCGCGGAATGCGGCGGCGAACGGCTGCGGCGGTACGGGACAATGGGGGCCGGAGGCGGCCGGAGGGGGCCGGAGGCGGCCGGAGGGGGCCGGAGGCGGCCGGAGGGGGCCGGAGGCGGCCGGAGGGGGCCGGAGGGGGCCGGAGGCGGCCGGAGGGGGCCGGAGGGGGCCGGAGGGGGCCGGAGGGGGCCGGAGGCGGCCGGAGGCGGCCGGAGGCGGCCGGAGGGGCCGGAGGCGGCCGGGGGGCCGGAGGCGGCCGGAGGGGGCCGGAGGCGGCCGGAGGGGGCCGGAGGCGGCCGGAGGCGGCCGGAGGCGGCCGGAGGCGGCCGGAGGCGGCCGGAGGCGGCCGGAGGCGGCCGGAGGCGGCCGGAGGCGGCCGGAGGCGGCCGGAGGCGGCCGGAGGCGGCCGGAGGCGGCCGGAGGCGGCCGGAGGCGGCCGGAGGCGGCCGGAGGCGGCCGGAGGCGGCCGGAGGCGGCCGGAGGCGGCCGGAGGCGGCCGGAGGCGGCCGGAGGCGGCCGGAGGCGGCCGGAGGCGGCCGGAGGCGGCCGGAGGCGGCCGGAGGCGGCCGGAGGCGGCCGGAGGCGGCCGGAGGCGGCCGGAGGCGGCCGGAGGCGGCCGGAGGCGGCCGGAGGCGGCCGGAGGCGGCCGGAGGCGGCCGGAGGCGGCCGGAGGCGGCCGGAGGCGGCCGGAGGCGGCCGGAGGCGGCCGGAGGCGGCCGGAGGCGGCCGGAGGCGGCCGGAGGCGGCCGGAGGCGGCCGGAGGCGGCCGGAGGCGGCCGGAGGCGGCCGGAGGCGGCCGGAGGCGGCCGGAGGCGGCCGGAGGCGGCCGGAGGCGGCCGGAGGCGGCCGGAGGCGGCCGGAGGCGGCCGGAGGCGGCCGGAGGCGGCCGGAGGCGGCAGGTCGGACCACTTTGTTGCAGAGCCGAGTGAGAGAGAGGGGAGCGGAGAGATAAGAGACGAAAGATAGAGAGGGGAGGTAGAGAGAGAGGGGATTAGGGATAGAGAAGAGAAAACATAACATTCATCCGAGATGGTTCTAATACAAGGCTTACACGTCCTCTTATAGTGATGAGGAGCAAATACAAAAGGAAATAACTTAATTTAGGAAATACAAATTACTAAAAATGACGCAAGCAAATAAAGCAACAAATAACACTCATAATTGGCGCAAACAAATAAAGAAACAAATAACCTACCGTAATTGATTAATTATCTCCTCCGGTAATGGCGGTCCCCTCCTCTATACGCGCTCGACGCGTGTAAACATTCCAAATAGGCTCGTCGTCGTGTAGCTCTATAACATTCTTCCTCTCCTTCTTCCTCTTCTTCTTCCTCCTCTTCCTCTTCTTCTTCTTCCTCTTCTTTCTCCTCATATTCGTCTTTCCCTGTTACTGTAGGAATGTAGGTTTCTCTAATTTCTATATACAGAAATCTCAGATTTCTATCTGTATACAGAAATCTGATTTATGTATACAGAAATCTCGGATTTATGCTTGATTTTTGTATACAGAAAACTCTGATTTCTCTTTGATTTTTATATACAGAAATCTGAGATTATGAATATTTTATGTTTAAAAACTTCATGTTATATTGCACTAATCGTGGATTTGTACTTCAATTGATTATTTATGGTTTATGTTTTATTGTTTTAAGAATTTATAATTGCATTTATGATATATACATATATATTTATTATATTTAATAAAACGTATCCAGCTATACTCGCATTCATGTTTTTTAAATTTTGTCGCATCATCGTACCGGATACGCATCATACACAGTACCCATACCGGTGCTTCCAAGCTTGAAACTTACAAAACTTTTTGAATGTGGTGAGCTAATAACTCCAAAAGTAATTTTTATTGTGAATAAGCACAAATTAACTTTCAGGAAATAATATTGATTATTTTAATTTTATAAGTGTTAGCTTGCTTGCGTACCTCCCAGACTTGTAATTTTAATGTAACATGTGTGTAATTGCCGACGGAACACAATAAAATACAACAAGAAATTAATTTCTAGAAAATAAATTCGCAAAAGAAAGAGGGTTATAAGTCGATGCTCCGCAAGATACATCAATTCCTTCGGGGTTAAAAGAACTCGACTTCGTCAAGGAACTACATAAGCCTAATATGGAGAGAGTTGTTAGTAGACGTCATAACTCGCCACATTGTAATATATGTTGGCCGATAGAAAAGTTGGGAGGAGAAAACGTTGCGGCGTCAAAATTTTAAGCAAAAAATATTATTTTTGAAAATGTCGCCCGATATATCAGTTTTAAAATATATATCAGGTAATATCCTGCGATCGATTTATCGGAGTATTAAAAATATATTTTTATTTTTGTTTAGTGACCGAGACATAATATTTTGTTTTTTGCTTCATTTCTTCCATATTTCTGAGCTTAGCTTCGAAGAATCTCTTGTTTGGCTCTCCTTTAGTGCTCTTTATGTCGTTTACTATCGTCAACACCTCTTTCTTATGTCCTAGCTTTGACGCCTCTTTCTTGTGTCTTAGTTTCGACAACTTGAAATTTGGATTCTGCATTGAATGTGTGCCTCGAAGCCTCTGATAGTTGAGTTATAGTTCTATTTTTTTCACTGCTTCTCCTTTGATAGCAGTGTGAGTTTATTTTTTAAAATATTGTTTTGTCTTGGGTTATGGTTTCTGTATTCTTCATGGCATGTTGGGTTCTTAGCTTCGTGATAATCGTGTTGCATGTTGGTTGTTGCTTGAACAGAGCATGTGAGTAGCAGTTCTAGGATTTCTCATTCTTTTTAAAAATTTACTGCTTGGTGCCTGTTGTCTGATCCCGCATAGGCTTTTGTTTTGTGTTTATTTTTGACAGATTTTATATCTTCTGCTTTTGCATGTTTACGACTGGGCTTTTATCTTATGTTGTGTCATGGAACAATTGGACGAATGCATCTACCTCAAACAATCATAAAAGTATAGGCAAGTTGCTTGCTTCAATAGTTAATTATTTAATATAGTATTGTGTTTAGCGTGTTCATTACTTTATTATAAGTATATTATTACATGTTCATCGTGTAATTTATAAACATACATTAAGTATACAGTTGTACATATTCAAGAAAAAATATGTGTATATAAATAAATTTATTTAAATAGCAAAATCAGACATTCTAAAATATCTTCAATATATCCCTCGATTCGGCATCCGATATTTCAAACACAAACCAACATAAACCCGACATCCGAAATCTGCAACCTTCACTCAGTGGCACGGAACCATGAGTTGTTAAAAATACTTCGTACTTTCCAAGATACATTGATAGAACCCAATGTGTGTTTGAAATTCTCATACATTTAATCTATGTTACTAAAGGCGCGCCTCAGGCTTCAGGCTCACCAGGCTCAGAGGTTTGCGCCTTATTTGCGCCTTTAGAATATAAAATGCACCTAAGTGAAATTTTTGTTGTAAATTTATTTCTTCAAAAAATAAGAAAAAAATAATGCAAAAACTCTTTTTTTTTATTGATTTAGTGTTTGTGAAAGATAATTGTGTGGTAAGCCTTAGATATGATATAAGTGACTACATTGATTCTATTTTTTAAGAGATATAAACGATAGTAATGAATGATTAATTAGTAAACTAGAATAAGAATTTGATTGAGAAGCTGAAATGATGTTTGATGCCGATTATTAAAAATGGATGTGCTTGCGTCTTGCCTTCGTCAGGCGTGCGCCTGTGCCTTGAGCCTTGCGCCTAGGCTCCAAGACTTCTTTCCGCATTGATGCGCCTTGCACCTTTAATAACTAAGCAATGAATACTTGATCAATCTCCACAATGATAGTGTAAATTGGGGAAAGGTAGGGAGTGTGGCATCATCAGAAATGAAATCAAGAGGGTGAAGGGGACAGGAAGGCCCGGTACCCAAAAAAAGTATGGGATCAATGATATTAAAGATGGGTTATGTGTTGTATTTGTCGGGAGGATCAAGGAGATGTGCATTTTCACCCAATCTCTTCTTCACCTGAAAATGACCAAACCTTCGTTGTTGTAGTTTATGATACATGCTCGTGGGAAACATGGTTATCAAAATCGTGATCTGGATCATAGGATCCAAATTTGTAAATCGATTCGGATTTTACCTCGGATCTAAATCGGCGCATCTGCGGCTGTGATCGTGATCCAGATCTTAGGATTTTCAGGACCACGATCCAGACCCGATTCTACCGGTCCGGACAAAGGTAACTACTACTGTAACATCCAAAATTTTACGTCGCGTTAATTTAAATTTCAGGGCCCGATCGCGAGCAAAATTAATCGAGTCGACGACTTATGGAAGTATCAATCTTTTTTTAATTAATTCTTCTATACGCGAAAGTCAGTTGATGAAATGTCGGCTTGTAATTGCTAGTAATCTGAAGGGGTCGCAACGATTTACTGGTTTCGCGCGAGTTTGTGTAGCAGAAATATTAACTTTCATAGTATTGGGCAAATTGGTAATAAATATATAAATAAATATAAAATAAAAATAGTGAAATTTCTCTTACAGTTACCATAACAGCCCCCTCCCCCCCCCCTCACGTCGACGTTTCAATTTAATCCTGCACTACCACATTTAACCCGAAACTCACCCAGCCAAGCGAAAAAATCGTCGCTACCTTCTCTCACAGGAGTCGCGCGATTTCAACATTTTCTCCATCTTCCTTGTCTCCCAGCGAGTGTCGCAACCTTGTCGCTCTTTGTCGAGCCTCTCAGTCAACGGTGTTGGGAGGTCGCCGCTCCAGTCCAGTGAAGCTTGGGGCCGCAACTTTCTATTTCCGCCCTTGCTTCGTTCTCGGCGAGCTTCCTTCCTGAAGGAGCGGTAGTAGCGGTCCTTAGAAGGCTCTATCCTCCTTCAGCAGCCCTTGTCAGCCTCCTCTCCCACTATCCAAGCGTTGTATGAGACTCCGCTTCAACCCTAGCCAGCGGGAAAAGTATTTGAAGCATTGTTTTTGGTTCTGGTGAGTGTTGTTCCTGTTTCTTTCAATTTCTTTTGTGGAAATCGTCATGATTGATGCTCAACTTTGATTACTCTACGTTTCTCTCACCCTAAATTAAGATTCAAAGAATTCGGTCTTCCCCAATCAGAAATCAGCCACCTATTTTGGGGTCTAACTGTTGTTAGATCGAGGTAACGCTTTCGTTTGAGTTCTTTTCCTCTATAATTAACTATTTGTCAACATCTTAATTAGTTTCCACCAAAACCCTAATAGGGGAGAGCGTTTAAGTTTGGATTTCCATTTGGAATTTGGATTTTGGTAATCGTTGGAGCTAAGGATTGGAGAAGCTTCACATTTTATTCTGATTTGAGGTGAGACTTTTGTCTCTGAATTTCTTTTCAGTTGATTTGATTCCAGCCAACAAATTATACCCTCTTGGGAATTGCTTCTAATTCTAAGAATTGTATGGATTTTATTTTAAGGATTTTCTGGCATTCGGAAAGCGTGTATCTCACCTCTAATTGGAGAAGTTCGATGTGATCAGATCTTTTGGAAAGAGAATCATGTCACCTCGCCGCATTTACAAGTGTCGAAACACCGTTGTAAGAAATTCGACTCTTTTTAGTTAAACATATCAGATTGTTTTTAATTCATGATTTAACTATGTCAGTATACGACTTTGAAAGATACAAGTTCCAATTTTCAAATCAAATCAGACCAACAACTAAGTAATAAGTTAATGTGATGGAGAATTAATTTTTATTCAGTCAAAAATCATGATTTAGATGATAAGGAAATTATTTTAGCGGGGTATGGAATTAGATACTAAATAATAGTAATCCAAAGTCAAAACCAAATTAAAGGGAAATGTACACTTAGGTTAAAATATCAGATTCAGTCACAAGAAAAACATTAACCTAATGTACTTAGCTAGAACGATACCTCACGAGTGTCTCACTGACCACTAGTCTACTTTAATTCAGAAAATGATGAGAGAGGTTCTCCCTCATATTTTTGGAGGCACACCACCGTGTTCACAGGGACAGCAAGCTACCATACGAGTTTCAGACTTATGGTCGATGACCCTTGTTTACAGATATGAAACTCCTTAAATAGGAGTCTGTGTTCAGGGCACCACCAGATTTGCCACTCAGACTATAGATTTCAGTTTGTGCACGGTCGCTGCTAATAACAAGATTCAATAAGTTAGTAATGTAACTTGTTGAATCTAACAACAAACACTCCTAAAACTCCAGAAATCAATGGCATGTACAATTAAGAAAGGTGTGTCAGAACTCATAGTAAGTCGATTTTATGTCCAGATCATGAACTCAAATGACAAATTTAATATTAAATAATTTTACATATTTTATATGCAAGAAAAATTTACTTATTTCTTATTGTTAGTGTTGATGTGAGTAGTTTTTCTTACTCTCCAGTGGATCTGACCCGGTTGGAACTTGTTTTTACAGAGGACTCAAGTCACGGGATCCACTTAGGATAGGCGGTGCAGTCATCATTGTTGTAAATCTCTTTCAGTTGTACCTCTTGTTATTGTACTTTATTTTACTTGCAAACATTATATATTTATTATACTTCATTCATTTTTTGATGTACACTTTTACCCTTACATTTTTCAGATTGACAGTATTTCAGTTTCATATTGTATTTTGGGTTCGAGTTGGCTCTGTGAATTCAGCTTTTTGAGGTACACTTTTACCCTTTATATTTTTCATACTTTACTACCGCTATAAGTTTTTTTCTCTTAGCACTTTTATTTTATGTCTGTTTTATACCAATTTTTATACCATTACTTAGTTTACTTGTTATCACGGGTCCGGTCGAACTACTGATTTGCTAATAAACTAGGATGGGGTGTTTCAACCAGTGTTATCAAGACGTCGCCTAGGCGACGCCTAGGCGCCCGGGCGCCCACAAGAGAGCTATGGGGTGCACGCCTAACAGCACTCGTGTTAGGCGCCTGCCTAGAGGCGCCTAGGCGCCCAGGGCGACGCCTGGACGCCTAGGCGCAAAAATTTTGTTTTAATCTCTGGCTCCCGCTTCGCTTCGCGTTTGGTTTATTTGGCGTATGGTTTATTTCTTCGCGTATACTTTATTTCTCCCGCTAGGGCTTCCCGTCTGCTCCCGTTCGCTAGTCTGCTCCCGTTCGCTAGGGCTTCCCGTCTCCCCTCCCGCAGGTTCTCCCTCCCGCAGGTTCTCCCTCCCGCAGGTTCTTCGTCTTCTTCTTCTTCTTCTTCTTCTTCTTCTTTCACTACAATAGTTATATTATAGGTAGTTGGGATAACATGCTCTATAGGGCATTACCTCGAGTATAAGAAGTTTTCCACGAATTTGATCAATTACTCTTCTTGCTTTGTCAGCAGATATAGAGATATATGTCGGCCTAAAGCGTATACTTCTGTTTTTTTCTTTCTCTTTCTTAGCATAAGCATAAGGTTTTTCTCCTACTAATGAATCAGGTACAAATTCGCCTAATTTGTGACCTACCATACGATTTGTTATAGTTGTAGGCAAATGCTCCTTCCCATTATGAATAGCAACCGTATGGCCGATCATTGTGGGTATAATGGTAGATGCACGAGACCACGTTACTATTCTTTTTTTTCTGCTTTTTTTTTATAAACACGAAGAAAGAAATTCTATTTTCTCGCCTATTTACTACGGCGACGAACAATCAAATTCTCACTATATTTCTTCCTTTTCTTTATATTTCTTCCTTTTCTCACTATATTTCTTCCTCCCGCAGGTTCGCTAGGGCTTCCGCTTCCTGTCTTCCTCCCGCAGGTCTTGCTCCGGCTCTCTGCTTAGCTCCGGCTCTCTGCTTCCCATCTCCCCTCCCGCGGGTTCACTTCTTCTAACATTTCCCCCAAGTTCATAACTGAATGTCTTTCATTATTAGCATCTTCATGTTTATAACGAATCTTATGTTTATAACGAATCTTATGTTGGCCTATAAAGAGTGTTAATCAATCCACTATTTATCTTTTATGAAGTATCAGGTATCAACCAACTTGAATATGTTTTAAGGTCTATTTGGGAGAGCAGAAATTTATTTTCATTGTAACATCCGTTGTGGTAACGCTACATTTCATTATCAGCTTGTCTAATATTTCCTGAGATCTTCATGTTTATAACGAATCTTATGTTGGCATATAAAGAGTGTTAATCAATCCACTATTTAGCATCTCTTTTATGAAGTATCAAGGTCTATTTGGGAGAGCAGAAATCTATTTAAATTGTAACATCCGTTGTGGTAACGCTACATTTTAGTGATTTGTTCTACTAGATTGTATATTGTTCTACTAGATTTTGATATTCTAGATGTTGCGCACCTTTATGGGCATTGGGGCTTCCTCAATCTTCATTAGCTTTTTCTTCATTAGCTTCTTAATTACCCAAGTATTAATCCTAGAGTTATTGATATAGCTACAAATTAACGAGTTTTTTTAATCTTTGATACTTTTTAAAAAATTTTATGGAACAGTGCAGAAATGTTTTTTTTACTGGAGGGTACTAATTTTTTTATAATTGTTCAACATGTTGAGTCAGGAGCTAAGATGTCCAATGTTCAGAGAGTTGTTGGATCTGAGAATTTAAGCAGCTTAGGTTCAACCCATGATCCAAAAACAGATCCAAAGCACGGAGCAAAATCAAACGATCTTGGATGGAAGTATGGGTATTGGCCAGATTTAAATGATAAAAATTTGGTTAGGTGCAAGTTATGTGACAAAGATACTAAAGGATGAATTAGAAGATTAAAGGAACATTTGACTGGAGGGTATGAAGATGTTAAAAAATGTCTAAAAGTTACTGAAGAAATCTTTAAAGAAATGAGAGATTTCACGGCAAAACATAAAAAAATGAAGACCGCAATTGAGATCGATGAAGAGCAGCCACAGAATGAAATGGGAGCAAGCCAAAGTAGTAGAACTGAGCCGAGTTCTGGAACTGTTGCACAAAAAAGAAAAGAAATATTTTTTGAAGAGAAAGCTCATAAACATGTAAGGGGTTCCATGGATGCTTTTGTTAGGCGTACCCCAGAAGATGTTATTGATGAGAGATGGACCAAGGGAGCTAGCCAAACAACCTTGGAAAACAGAATGAGATCAGAAGATGAAAGACATAAACTGCGTTCCTACTTTGCTCGATGGGCATATGAAAGTGGTGTCCCATTCAATGCATTGAAATCAAAAAGCTTTCACATTCTAGTTGAGGCAATTGGACAATATGGGTCAGGCTTCAAACCTCCGTCTATGCATGACTATAGAGTCAGTCTATTAAAGTCAGAGATGGAAGCTATTAAAGAAATAAAGGAGAAACATCAGACTGCTTGGAGAAAATATGGCTGCACTTTGATGTCAGATGGATGGACTGATAAAAGAGGCAGACATTTAATCAATTTCCTTGTGAATAGCCCAGATGGAACATTTTTTTGGGGGTCTGTTGATGCATCTAGTCAAATTCAAGATGCTAATATGTTATTTGATTTATTTGATAAGAAGGTTTGTGAAATTGGCGAAGATAATGTCATACAATTGGTGACAAATAATGCCGCTAATTGTAAAAAAGCAGGTGAATTGTTGATGTGAAGAAGGAAGAAATTATTTTGGACTCCATGTGCGGCCCATTGCATTGACCTAATGCTTGAGGATGTTGGAAAGATAAAATCATTCAAGAATGTCATCAACAAAGCAATGAAAATGACAAGCTTTATTTATAGGCATGCTCGCATTCTTGATGCTATGCGAGGAAAAACAAAGGGGGCAGACTTAGTAAGAGCTGGAGTAACCAGATTTGCACCTTCTTTTTTGACACTACAGAGTATATTAAAGCATCAAGAGCCATTGAGACAGTTATTTGTTTCAGATGATTGGGTGAAATGTAAGGTTTCTTCTACACGAGCAGGAAAAAATGTGGAAGACACGGTTCTTTCTAGCCATTTTTGGAATGTGGTGAAAGATTGTCTAAGAGCATTATTGCCTCTTCTACAATTATTAAGGATAGTAGATGGTGATGAGAGACCTGCTCTACCAGAAGTATTTATGGTGATGGAAGAGACAAAAAAGAATATAAAAGAAAATTTTGGGGATAGGGAGAAAGAATGGCAGAAAATCATAACAATTGTTGAAAACCGTTGGGAAAATCAAATGAATCGACCACTATATTCTGCAGCTTTCTTTGTCAATGCAAGTAAATATTTCAAATGTCTTCTTATGCATCCGGAAAAATTATGGCATAATATAAGTGATGCATTTAACGATGTAGTAGCAAGACTTGAACCTGATATAAATTTTGGGGATAGGGAGAAAGAATGGCAGAAAATCATAACAATTGTTGAAAAAAGAATATAAAAGAAAATTTTGGGGATAGGGAGAAAGAATGGCAGAAAATCATAACAATTGTTGAAAACCGTTGGGAAAATCAAATGAATCGACCACTATATTCTGCAGCTTTCTTTGTCAATGCAAGTAAATATTTCAAATGTCTTCTTATGCATCCGGAAAAATTATGGCATAATATAAGTGATGCATTTAACGATATAGTAGCAAGACTTGAACCTGATATAAATTTGTAAGATAAAATTATTGAGCAAGCTACACATTATAGTGAAGCAAATGGGAGTTTTGCTAAAGAGATGGCGATCAGACAAAGAGAAATACTAAGTCCAAGTGAGTATATAACTATATATTATTCAATTACTTTATGTTATTCATGTTAATATGTTAATAATTTGTCTTAGAATTTTAATTTTTCAGTTTCATGGTGGCAAAGACATGGAAGTTCTGCACCAGATCTTTGCAAAATAGTCATACGATTGCTCAGTCTTTGTTGTTCATCATCAGGTTGTGAACGCAATTAGAGCACATTTGAGTTTGTAAGTAACTTTAATTTTTTAAAAAAAGTTATACTAACTTTAATTATCTCTTGATTTTTTTAAAAAAAAATTATACTCTCTTTAGATTCACTCAAAGCGGAGGAATAGATTGGAACATCAACGATTGAATGATCTTGTCTACATTCAATATAATCGACGTCTTCAAGCAAGATTTCAAGAGAGAAGAGAAAACTGCAGAAATTTTAATCCTTTGGTTCTTGAAGAGCTTAATTGGAGCAGTGAGTGGATGACTGGTCATCCAGATGATGATTTGGTTCATCCAAATGAAGATCTAACGTGGAGCATGATAGTCAGAGAATTTGGAGCATCTACATCATTCCAAAATAAAAATAGATCAAGGAGGATTAGAAGTGATGAGTCATTTGAGGAGACAGCATTAGAGATTGAAGAAGAAGTGCATGATGATGATGATATTGAAGACGATTTTGGCATAACTGGTCCAGTGGAGGAGGGACATTCAGATGAAGAAGATGATAACTTAATATTTTGAAACTTGATATTGAAGACGAATTTGGCCTAAGTGTCTAACTTATTATTTTGAAAACTTGATATTGAAGACTTCTTACCTGCTACTGTAGCTTTACTTTTTCCTTGGTCTTTAAGCTTTGATAATTTTTCTTAATGATTGTTACTTTTACATTGTTTAAGTATAATTTTGTAATGTCATAATTGGCTTATTTTTGTGACCACTAACATTGTAGTGGTTGTGGATGCTTTGTATGAAATTTAGAAATTTATTTAGGGTGTTCAATATTTACTGTCGAATGCTTATATTTTGTTGATAATGTAGAGAAGTATTGACTATTTGAAAAGTGATTTTAGCTCAATTACCCCATGTGAGTGAGAGTGACCAATTATTTTGCATGTTGTGGTTTAAAAGGGAGTTACACTTTACTGAGCATGTTAAATGATTTGGTCGCCTAGGCGTCGCCTCGCCTTGGTACACCCTTTAACGCCTTGGTCGCCTTGTCGCCTTGACAAGCTTGGTTTCAACTAGAAACATGTCCAATCCTATCCTGACCTTATTCAACTGGTCCAACGTCCACAACTTATTTTTTAACCTTATCCCAATCCCGCACTCATACCCCCATCATAAAATCATATCATGTTGTTTTACCGTATCTCAAGTGTCGATTGTCAACTACAAACGGAGGCCAAGAGCAGCGTCTTCGATCGCTTCCAGTTCAAACAATGTCTTCATTTTCCATCTTTACCAGGTTCCATTTCAAGTGATATTAGTGTCTTATTGTATATGTAGAAATAGGCCCAAAACCTTGTATATCTATATTCTCAGTAATAGTTACAGGTATACACACACTTATATATGAGAAGAAGGAAGAGAGCAATCCTAATACATGATGTGGGACTAATACAAGAAGAGAGAAAAAAGAAGAAACAACATGGGCCCTTAAATGGGCTTTTCTAACACTCCTCCGCAAGCTGGAGCGTACAAGTCGTAGGCGCCAAGCTTGGATAAGAACTGATAGTATAGCGGCCTGGAGAGAGCTTTCGTCAGGATGTCCGCAACTTGGTCGGTCGCAGGAACATGCTCCAAATCTATCTTCTTTGACTGTACCTTTTCCCGGATAAAGTGATAGTCAACTTCGATATGCTTTGTTCGTTCGTGAAAAACTGGATTCTTGGCAATATGGATTGCTGCTTGACTGTCGCAAAATAAGGTTGCCGGATATGAGAGACAAACACCTAAGTCTCCCAGAAGGCCTTCAAGCCAGGTTAGCTCAGAGACAACAGCAGCCATAGCCCGGTACTCAGCTTCGGCAGAGGAACGCGCAACCACATTATGTTTCTTGCTACGCCAAGTTATGAGGTGTCCACCAAAGTAAGTGCAGAATCCAGTTGTGGAGCGTCTATCATCAATAGATCCTGCGTAGTCAGCGTCAGAATACGCGACAAGAGATAGAGATGTGGATGGCTTGTACACGAGTCCTTGTCCGGGGGCGATCTTGAGATATCGAAGGATGCGCTCGACAGCTTGAAGATGAGATGTCCGAGGAGCGTGCATGAAACGGCTCACAACTCCTACAGCAAATGAGATGTCTGGTCGAGTCACCGTAAGGTAGATCAGCTTCCCAACCAAGCGTCTGTAATATTCCGGATTTGTAAGTAGCTTGTCAGAGTCAGAGCTATGGGCCGAGAGCTTGTGATTTGCGTCCATAGGAGTCTCCGCAGGTTTGCACCCAGAATAACCTGCATCACGAAGGAGGTCCATACAGTACTTCCTTTGAGATATCACAAGACCATCAGGGCGTCGGGCGACCTCGAGCCCAAGAAAGTACCGAAGGTTGCCCAGATCTTTGGTTTGAAAGGCAGAATTCAACTGTGTCTTGATCTGTTGTATTCCTGCCGTGTCGTCGCCAGTAATCAGGATATCATCAACGTAGACCAGAAGAATCACAGTCCCAGTTGACCGATGTCGGGTGAAGAGAGAAAAATCAGCCGAGCTCCGAGTGAAGCCACTAGCACAGACCACCTTACTGAACTTTTCAAACCACGCACGCGGGGACTGTTTGAGATCATAAATGGATTTTCGAAGATGACAGACCAAAGACTCCCCCGTGTTCTCAAACCCGGGAGGCTGCTGCATAAAAACTGTCTCCTGTAGATCGCCGTTGAGGAAGGCATTCTTGATATCCAGCTGATAAAGGGGCCAGTGACGATGAACAGCCAAGGAGAGAAGAACGCGAACCGTGTTCAATTTTGCCACGGGAGAGAATGTTTCCTCGTAATCAAGGTCATGTTGCTGAATAAACCCCCGGGCCACAAGACGGGCCTTCAGACGGTCGATAGTGTCATCCGCCGCATGTTTAATGACAAAGACCCATTTGCAGCTAACAGGGGTGTGGCCAGCAGGAAGAGGAACCAGATCCCAGGTCTGGTTAGCCCAGAGAGCCTGCATTTCATCGTGCATAGCAGCCCGCCATCCTGGGTGGTGAAGCGCCTCCTGCACATTGTTAGGAAGAGAAATAGAGGAAAGGGAGGTGGCAAATGCGTAGTGAGGCGGTGTTAGCCGATGTAGAGAGACGTAGTTGGCCAAGGGATGAGCTGTAGAGACGGGAGCGCGATCGACCGCAGCCGAACTATCGCTGGCAGCAGGGAGCTGGGGCACGGGAGCATCCTTGGATGGGCGACGAGAGTAGACACGGATTAGCGGTGGAGGAACCCGAGGAGGAACGGGGGGGAGGAGGAAGAAGACGGCACAGATGGCGTGACCGGGACAACGGGCCGGGGAAGAGATGGAGCAGAAGACGAGGGAGCAGAAGACGAGGTGGTGCTGGGTAAGTGGAAGGGCTGGTCTTCGCAGAAGGTGACATCCGCAGAAACGACAATTTTGCCGGTAGTAGGAGAGTAGCAGACGTACCCCTTTTTAGTGCGGGAGTAGCCAACAAACATATACTTGGCGGCCCGAGGAGCAAGTTTGTCGGAAGGAGGGCCAAGAAGGTGGACATAACAAACACACCCGAAGATCCGTGGTGGGAGAGAGGTGAGGGGGATGGAGGGATAGAGGAGTTGGATGGGCGAGGCAAAGTCAAGGACAGAGGAGGGAAGGCGGTTGATGAGATGACAGGCGGTGGAAACAGCAAAGTTCCAATATTCGGTAGGAACGTGCATTTGGAACATAAGGGAGCGGGCAACATCGAGAAGATGACGATTTTTGCGTTCGGCCACCCCGTTTTGCTGAGGGGTATACGCACAAGAAGTTTGATGGATGACACCAAAGTCAGTGCAGAGAGTGGAGAAGGCACGACCCGTATATTCCCGAGCATTATCAGTGCGAATGATTTTGAGAGGAGTGGCGAACTGCGTACGCATCTCAAGTAGAAAGGCGCGAAAGACAGAGGGAAGTTCAGTGCGATCATGTAGTAAATAGAGCCACGTGGTACGGGAGTAATCGTCAATGAACGTGACAAAATACCGAAAGCCAAAAATACTAGGGATCCTATAAGGACCCCAAATATCAGAATGAACTAACGATAAGGGAGTAGTACTCCTGGCACACGCTGGGGGGAAAGAGGAACGGTGTTGTTTGCCGTAGACACAAGATTCACAGGAGAACTCCTGTAAAGATATATCAGGAAGAGCCCGCTTGAGAATCGGAAGGGGAGCATGTCCAAGACGGCAATGCCAATCAACAGTAGAGATGGTGGAGAGAAGAGTTGGTGGGATATCCAAGATGTACAATCCATTAACCAGCTGCCCCTGACCAATGGTACTCCGGGTGCGGCGATCCTGCATAAGAAAAGAAGAGGGTGAAAATGTAATACAACAGTCAAGGTCGTGTGTGAGACGACTAACTGATAATAAATTGAAGGGAGACCCCGGAACGTGAAGAACCGAGGAAAGAGAAAGGGTTGGCGTAAGCTGAAGATCAGCGGAGCCAAAGACGGGGAGGGTGTCACCGTTGGCCACAGTGATGCGAGCAGGATGAGGCATTTGGAGATATGCTGGGGGCTTCTGGGAGGAGATATGGTGAGTAGCGCCAGAATCAACGATCCAACAAGGATGATGAGAGAGGCAGGTGATACCCTCCGTAGAGAAGGACACAACAGAGGTGGCAGCTGAAGCAGCAGGCGCCATGCGGTGACAGAGACGAGGTCGGGCGGCTATCGGAGAGGAAGCCGGCGACTAGCAGAAGGGAGGCCGGCGGCGAGCAGGAACAGTCCGCGGCGGACTGGAGTCGGTCGAGGCGAGTAGGGCAGACCGCAGCGGGTAGAGAGCCCACGCATACAGAGAGAGGCCGCAGCGGGAAGAGAGGCCGCGCGGACAGAGACAGGCCGCAGCGGGCAGAGACAGGCCGCAGCGGGCAGAGACAGGCCGCAGCGGGCAGAGGAAGCGCCGGAGGAAACTGCGACCAAGATGCAGGCGAGAAGGAGACAGCCCGCACGGTCAGGCAGATCTTAGCAGCGGACAAAGAAGGAGGCCGCGACGAGTAGGGAGGCCGCGGCGGACAGAAAAGAGGCCGCAGGCAAGACAGGCCGCGAACAAGCAAAGAGCGCAGGAGCGGACTGACGAGAGGCCGCGACTAGGAGAGAGGCCGCAGCGGACGGGTAAGAAGGTGGTCCCACGGAGAGAGAAAAGGCTATAAAAGAGAGCGTCCGCAGCAAGAGAGAAGAAGAGCGCACAACGGACAAGAGGAGAGTCCGCAGCGGACAGGAGCAGTCCGCAAGAGATTGCGGATAGGGAGTCCGCGAGGGAGCGCGCAACGGACAAGAGGAGAGTCCGCAGCGGACAGGAGCAGTCCGCAAGAGATTGCGGATAGGGAGTCCGCGAGCAAAGAGGCTCGAGCGGACAGAAGCAGAGCGAGCTAGAGTGGAGCAGTCCGCGAGCAAAGAGATTCGAGCGGACACAAGAGAGCGGTCAGCGGACAGGAAGGAACTCCCGCAGCGGATAGAAGAGGTGGGCCCCACGAGTCAGAGCAGAAGATGGCTATAAGAAGCCTGAGGAGGGTGGAACCACGGAGAGAGAGAGAAGAGAGGCGGATGCAGAGGAGCAGTCCGCAGGAGACCGGAGCGGACAGAAAGGCAGTCCGCAGGAGAGCTGAGCGGACAGAAAAAAAAGGGAGTCCGCAGGGAAGGCAGACAAAAAAGGCAGTCCGCAAAGAAGCGGACAGAAAGACAGTCCGCAGGAGACCGGAGCGGACAGAGTGGCAGTCCGCAGGAGAGCGGAGCGGACAGAAAAGGCAGTCCGCAGCTAGAGGGAACCTCCCTCTGATACCATGTAGAAATAGGCCCAAAACCTTGTATATCTATATTCCCAGTAATAGTTACAGGTATACACACACTTATATATGAGAAGAAGGAAGAGAGAAATCCTAATACATGATGTGGGACTAATACAAGAAGAGAGAAAAAAGAAGAAACAACATGGGCCCTTAAATGGGCTTTTCTAACAGTATATTTTTGCGTATGAGCAATCCAGTGGTTGGTAATCTAATGGTTTCCTGCTTCCTACTTTCAAACCGACATCTTATCTTCCTTTCTAGCGTGCAAGCAATCTAGTAGTTAGAAATCCAATATACGAGCAATTCAAGCTTCTTGTTTCCAGCGTAGCAATCCAGCAGTCTGGGTTCGTCTTCTTGCTTCTAGGCATCCACCAATCCATCAGCTCACATTTGTCTTTATTGTTAGTAGACATTGGGTGTCCTACCTGAAACTGAAAGTGAATTTATTATAAAATTATCTTTTTGATTTAGTTATTTAAAAAAATTTAATATAATTATTCACATACTCAATTTATTGATTTCTTGTTAATTAAGCATGTAATTGGATAATATAAAATTCAATTTTATATTTTTAGTCTTAATTTATGAATGTTGTAGGATCTTGCGATCATCGATCCGATCCAACCTCTAATGATCTCACCTAGGATCTTGATCCTGACAACTTGGTGGAAGATCTTCCTTTCCTGATAAAGCCAGAACTTAATCTCTTAGAGAAATATAATTCCCAAAAGATGCTCGCAAACTGTTATGATAAATTAATGCATGAATTTTAAGTGATCAATATAATGAAGTCCATTGAAAGAGGTCCACTCAAAAGATGGGAGAGACTGACGATCAAGTAGAAATGGTCTAAAAGAGTCGTAAACGATTTCGAAGGGGATTTGGTGGAGGAACAATTTTACGAATTATTACATAAAAATTTTGCTTGTAGAATAGTCAAATCTCATTATTTTTAGTGTTTTCCTGCTAAACATCTAAGAAAATTGCATAAACTTCAATTTACTTTCTCAGTGTGTCAGCTCGTCTGGGGATGATAAGCACTGCTATATTCAAATTTGATTCTCATTTTTACACCATAAATGTTTTCAAAAAAAACTCATGAAAAGAGTATCCACATCGAAAATGGAAGTTTTGGGAACTACATGGTAAGTGTACAATCTCTCTAAACAGAGGTTTGTTACATTAGTAGTGTCAAAGGTTTTCATATAAGGTATAAAATATATCATTTTTGAAAACCTATTGACCTCTAAAAAATTGAATCAACCTTTCTTTTTGTGACAGGTAGTCCGACAACAAAGTCCATGAACACCTCATCCTCGTCTCATGGTTTCTCGGGAATGGACAATGTGGTATAAAGTCAGGTGTTTTGCGTGTACTGCTTATATAATTGATAGGTGGAACAACTCTTTGATAAATTAACATCTTCTCACACTTTGGGCCAATAAATCGAGTACTAGCCAGATTCAGAAGCTTGGATTTACCTACATGGCCTCTTAAACCTGATGAGTGAAGCTCCCTAAGTAAAGTCTCTAGTTGTGGGCATTAGCAGGTAAAGATACATGTTCCTCTAAACAGAAATTCCTCACTCAAAACATACGGAGTAGTGGAATCAGAGTAGCTAAACCTAATGAGTGAAGCTCCCTAAGTAAAGTCTCTAGTTGTGGGCATTAGCGGATAAAGATACATGTTCCTCTAAACAAAAATTCCTCACTTAAAACATAAGGAGTAGTGGATTCAGTGTAGCTAAATTAACATGCGGCCCAAATTTTACTAAAGTATGGGTTGGAAGATAGGGCACAATGGCGACAAAGGATCCATATAGCCAACCCCACTATAGTGGGATAAAGGCTTGAGTGTTGTATGGGTTAGGAGAGTAGAGTTCTATCTGTGACTCTAAGTCTAGGATATGCGGTTGTAAGGTGACTAAGATATGTGTTCGACGGCTGAGAACATCCACTACCTTGTTTACAACACCAAGTTTGTCTTTCAAATGAAAAGTGAACTCATGTAGATAAGCAATCAACATTGTCTGTCTACGTACTCCCTTTTGTGAATTCAAATGTCTAAGTGCATAATGATCAGTATTTAATATGAACTGACATTGAATAGGGTAGTGTCGCTAATGACTGAGAGCTTGGACAAGGGCATAAAATTCAATATCATGTGTTGTTGAATTTTCTCAAAGTAGTCACCAAGATAGTCTAATGTCAAATTAATATCCTCAGGACTATCAAGATCACACCTTGATCGTGCGGAAATCAGGAAAGCAAGCTTAATCAACCAAAGCAATCATAAGGGGCAAGCATATCATATATTTTTTTACTATTCTTTACAATGCGAGGTATACATGGCGAGACATGATTTCGCCAGTACACAGGAAAACAGGAAACAATACAACTCAAACAGATCGCGAGGACAAAACTGCAGACCGCCGAGACCGCCTAATCCGCCAAGTCGCCGAAGCCGCCCGAGCTGCTGCTGCTAGAAACCGAACAGAACACGGAGTCCGCCGAAACCGCGAGGTCGCGCGGACACACCGTTATTCGCCGACTGCTACAAGCCGCTGCCGAACTGAGGAACAGACCGCCTAGTCCGCCGAGTATAGCGGACAGGTTATTGAACTTGTAAATGCTGAAGCAGAGAAACTGACAAGCCGCACGCGACCTGCTGAAACCGCTGATTGAAACTGCAACTTCACTGATGCTGACCGCAGTCAAAGTCAAACCCCGGGCTCCTCAGTGTTAGTCGCACAACCTGCAACAGCAAACAGTTAACTCTACTCAACTCGCGCGTACAGAAAAAACCAGACCGCAACAATTAACCAAGCCCTCACTTACTGTTCACTCAGTTACTGTAGATGTGCCGGGGGGTCTATTTATAGGTGAGGTGAGAAGTGTGGTCACCACCCTAATGAATAGAGTCACCGCCTCAGCCCGCGCGCTAACACAATCAGTCCGCCAAGTCCGCAAGGATTTGGCCAAACTCCAAACCTCCAGGAGCCAGGTCAAAGACAGTCCGCCCACTATGCGGACACATTGCCAGCTCGCACAATGCAAGCATTGCGCCAGTCCGCCCAACGCAAGCATAGCGCCAGTCCGCCGCCCAACACAGCATGCGGACACACTCGCAACTCATGTTGCATCAGTCCGTAATTTACCACAACATGCGGACACAACCACAACTCTTGTTGCATCAGTCCACATACTGTACGCGGACAAAGAGGCAGCCCGCAAAGCTCGCCAACAACACTCCATAGCCCGCCACGAGTCCACGACCAACAGGCAGTCCGCCCGGTCAACAGCGGACTCGGCGGACTCTGCGGACACCATGGACTTGTCACAGAGTATGACCAAGTCCAGCAGCCCACCAAAGAACTGGCGTGAGCACGGCGGACACAAAAGATCCAGACCGCCAATCATCAGGACAGTCCGCCACATGGATGTGAAACATCCATCCCATCATGGAGAGCTCGGCAAGGACCAAAGCCCATCTTCAAAGCCAGCCCACAAATGCGGACTCCACGGACGCACAAACACAAGTCCGCCAATAACCCGCGGATACAACTTCCAATCCGCTTGGTTACTCGAGAACTGGTTGACTGCTAGGCCGCAGAACAAGCTAAGCACCGTCAACAGTCTGCCAAACACAGTCCGCTCAGGCCGCTCCACTAGATGCCCAAGTCGCTAAGACTTCCTTGGCCATGGATCATCCAGGCCGCACACCTAGTCCGCCCAGGCCGCATACCAGGCCGCACACCATGCCGCATAGGCCGCTCCTCAAGAACAGCCAAGCCACCAAGTCAGGTCACCCAGGCCGCAACCAGCAGTCCGCCCAGGTCGCGGACTCAGACCGCACAGGCCGCCCGGCCTGCCCATCACCCACTTTCACTTCACAAATTTCAACATGTGTAGTATGAAGTTTTAGCCTCATTTAATTTTTCGTTGAGAAAAGCGATGGGGAGTCCATCCTGACTCAAAACGACTCTTATTTTAACAATTAAGGTCACGCAGTCTACAACAACACTCAAGCCTTTATCCCACCATAGTGGGGTCGGCTTTGTGGATCATTTGTCTCCATTGCGCCTTATCTATAGTCATAATCTCACGAATGCCCAAGTAAAAATGGGAGAGCTAGTACGAGGGCATTAGCCATTTTGTCTTTCATGATAGTGAAAGTACGTTCTACTTCGTCGGTCCAGATAAAATGAATCTTCCTAAGACATCGATGCAACCTAGGGCGCACATTTAATTTACTTTATTACATGTTTTTATCTGTGCAATGCATGTCTAAGCATGTGTTTTTCTTGTTTGTCGACAGATCCGGAAATTCTTTTCTGAAGGGAGGACTTGATGGGTGTTCGACAAAATCACGGTAGGGGCAAGTGTGCCAATTATTGTCGTCAAATAATAATAAAATGGGGAGTGACTCCCGAGTATCAAATCTCTCGCGGAGCACGGAAAGCTGAATTCTACTTCTAAGAGAGGCTTGAGATCAAAGTCTTTCATGTCGGTATTTTTGGGGGTTTTTGATCTTAGCTAACAACTACTTGCAAATAAAATAAAACTAACTAACAACGCGGGTCGCCGGCAACGCTTCGCACCACCGCGGGTCGCTGACCTCCGCTTAACTTTTTTGCGGGTTGCCGACCTCCGCCTTGCACAATGCTCGTACCTACCAAGGCAACGCAGCCACAACTCGTTCGCAACGTGCAAATCACAAAACCATGCAATAAATCACAAAATACAGGCGCTAGGCTGCTTATGCTACTCCGAAGAAATGAACAATGCGATACATGCTTTAATACACAAATAATAAAAGTTCACACATGTCCATTTCACCACCATCAACAATATAGAAGAAACGCAACAACTTACTCAACCTAGTGTGCAAGAGAGAAGAAAAGAGAAACAAACAGTGCATGAGACTCTTCCGTAGAGGAGAGGTTGACTCTGGATAGCAACTCTGTGAATGCATCACTCATCGGCTACCGTCTGGAGTAGAGGAATTTCTGTCACAAGCTCCTAATGGACATGTCTTCTCAAGGGTTCGCACCGTCCATGTCTTCTCCTTTGAATCCCTAGCTTGCGGCGAGCGGAGGATTCCTTCTTCCTTGAGCTTTCGGATGGTGGGGAGAGCCTTGGAACCCTAAAAACGGCAAAAATGGTGGACTGGGAGAAGAAAATCGCGACCTCCTCGAGGAAGAAGACGGAATGGATTATTTATAGGCATGGCAGAATTTGACCAATCGCACGAGCAGACGCACGATCAGTGGTCGTACGAGAAGGAAAAGCTTGTACTTGTGCGAAAAGGAACCTGGACTGGCGAGAAAAAAGAGATTTTTGGGGGAAAAAGTTTTGCCTCGCACAACCAGTGGTCGTGCAATAAATAACTCGTGCGTTTCACGGGTCATTTTTTGTAATTAGTCGTGCACGACCAGTGGTCGTGTGCAGAGAGGGGGGACAGTAATCGTGCACGGAGAAATTTGCACGAGAAATGGCCTCTCTCAACGTTCGACGTGATGTGCAATGATCACACACGACCAGTGGTCGTGCGCAGAGGGGGCCAGTGATCGTGCGAGAAGAAAAGTGCACGAGGACTGGCCTCCTTCATGAAACAGAGCCGAGACACTCGGGGAAAATTCCACGCACACGGGTATATGCAGGAAAAACACCTAACACCCAGGGAATACATCCACATGGTACAATAGCCAAACTACGCTCAATGATTTCATAATTCAATTCTAAAAGATTTTTATAAGAAAATGACATAATGATGAGTGATAAGATAGAAAAACAATGCTAAAATAGACCAAGTTGCTCCACAATAGCATAACGAAGCTCATTAAGATAACAAGACATTGTCATATCATCTTCTTTTCGTATATCTAACCTTACTACAGGATTAAGATCTCATTATTATAATCATCTATCAGGCGTCTATCTTGATGTAGGTTGTGGAACTTGCGATAAAAATTTTGTAGATAGTCCAATAGTACATATAATTTGCGGAGTTGGTTTCTAAATTCTACCCAGGTGGTTATTCGGGGCATTCCTGAGCTAAAACATGTTCGCTCGAACTAAAACCAACAAACTAGTGTTGGTCCTTGAAGTCTAAGGGTAGCATACTCGTCTTGCGGATTCATACGCATTTGTTTCCATGTCATGAACCTCTTCATGCGTTCACATCAATCCAAACATCTCTCGGGCTTTACACGACCCTCAAAATTGCCCACATCTCATTTAACATTGGTATCCCAACAGGGTTGGCTTCGCAGGTCAGGATTTTGAGGGATGGGTTCCTCTACTCGAGGGTTTGGGGTTCATGTGGGGGTGGAGCATGATTTCTTCCTAGATGGATAGTAGCATCGATGTTACTAACGGTATTTCTTAATCAATTCTTGACTTGGTATTCATAGTGAGAGTCTCTACCAATTGCATGAGGTTTTTCATGTGTTAGTTCAAGTCATCGACACTCGTTTCTAAGTGTTCTATGCAATTATTTGTTTTATATATATATAAGAGTTTATGAAAAAATTAAATAGTTAAAAAAAATTAATAAGAGAAACAAATTCAATTTTAAAATATTTGAAGTAACTAAAACATTTTCTTAAGATCTTAATTGAAAGTATTTTTTACTTTT
Source organism: Platanthera guangdongensis (assembly GCA_039583875.1). Taxonomy (NCBI): domain Eukaryota; kingdom Viridiplantae; phylum Streptophyta; class Magnoliopsida; order Asparagales; family Orchidaceae; genus Platanthera; species Platanthera guangdongensis. The sequence continues at coordinate 49,097,407 of CM077152.1, forward strand.
CAACTTAAATATCAAAAAATAAACTTGTGTTTAAAAAAGAAAAACAAATAGTGTTATTCACAATATGAGTGAATCAAATTGCTCTGATACCAAATTGTTGCAGGCAAACTGGCTAAGTTGAGAACTAAAAATAAACCAAAATTAAAACCCGTAGCATTCGGTAATTGAGTTAATTGATTAGTGAAAAAACCTTAAGCAATATTTTGACTTTCTACAAGAAAACTCAGCTCATAATAACCTGCAAATATGTAATTTAAAAACAACAAAGTATACAAATAACAATGAAATGATTTGTTCACTTAAATCCTTGCATAAAACTTCTATGACACCCAAAACACGAATTCAGGTCATAACTCGTTGTCAATGACTATGCGGCAATAGGGATAGGTCGATTAGATTTATGTAGAGGGAACGGGGCACGGCTTGACTGTTACAAGGAGTGGCTGTGGAGGTTGGTTTTGTGGCTGGAAAAGGGAGTTGGGGCTGATGGGGGGGTTAGGTGGGAATCAAGAAAGAACTAGGTTGGAAGTGTGGAAATTGGGTCGACAGGGTCAGGAGAATGTCGGGGATGTCGGTTGTTAGCTTGGAGTGGAAGAAGGGACGAAGAAAATGTTGGAAGGCAAGAGCAACAAGAAACCAAAATCCAAGGGGGAAGATGAACACTACCACATCATGGGAACTCTCGCAAACACACAGGAAAAAATCTAGGTCGATCCAAACACCATTGGAAGAACGGCACTGCGGGAGAATGGCCGAAGACGGGTCATCAGACCCTTGAGTGGCAGTAATGAGGAGAGGCGGGGTGAGGTCAAGTGACGAGAGGAACGCTTGTCGTTCAGTTCGTCGCCTAGAGGACCGAGGCAGAGACACGTTCACTATTTGGGTTTTTTTCCAACTCATTTGCCATATTGAATTTTGGGTAGATTAAATAGGCTTGAAATAAAACAGTTCAGTTTTTTAAAAATTGAGAGTTTAAAGGGGCTTTATTCCACTTATGACATCTCTTCAAACGTACAAAACTCTTTGAATGTGGTGATCTTGCAACTCCAAAAGTGATTCCTTTTTTTAATAAGCACTAATTAATTTTTAAAAAATATATTAATTATTTTAATTGCATGTGTTTTAGCTTTCTTGCTTGCATACCACCCATACCTGCATTGACGAACAGATTTATTTAAGGACGTATTAGTTGGTCGAGCCAATACGACTAACCAAAATGCAACATGTGTGTAACTGCCGCACAACTGGACAAAATAAAACACGTGTAATAAAATACAAAAGGAAATTAAGTTGCAGAAAATAAATTCACGAAAGAAATAGGATTTTAGGTCGATGCTTCGCAGAGTGCATCACTAATCCAGGTATTTATAGTAAGTTCGTCAAGAGTTACACTTAATGAGGATAGACGAAACTTTGAAGCGAGAGTATTGAGGCCTATTCAGGGCCTATGGGTCACATGCCAATTTTGGCATCGCCTAATGAATAGTTTGAGTCAACAATCAGTACAACGCGATGTTTCAATGTCTTACGTATTTTCTATTTTTAGCATTTTATTTAGTGATATCGGATCAATATGTCTATCGTATTTATTTGCATAGTTATGTGCACATAAATCAAAATGGAATCTTGGGTCTGCCCTCTCTGATGTCTTTGGCTTTGATTTGAGGACATGATTTTGCAGTAAACGTGACGGTATAGGGGGTCACTATTTCAGTGGTATCTGTGAGTAGCCACTTTGTGCATTTATGGTCAAAGGTTAGGTCTTTCTCCTCTGAGAGAAGTCACTTTGTGCATAGTGCCAAAGGGTATGTCTGTTTCCAATCTTCCCCCGCTCATACCCCCAATGATTGGGGACTATATGGGTTCTGTTGTTGTTATTTAGTGATATCGCCCCATCGTCAACAATAGATCATAGTCGTTCAAGATGGTTGACCTAGGCATGTTTTATTATAAATAGAAGAGGGGTTGATTTTGGAAGGTATTGCAAATTTTGGAGAACCTTTCTCCCTGTAATTTAATGATCCTTCATAGTGCCGAATCTCTGAAACTATAAGGTCCTCGACTTCTTGGTATGTTCCTTTGTATCCTTATCATTTCCTCGTGTTTTTAGCATCGCCGCTCTCCTTCCACTCACAAAACCTCGAGCCACCAGTTCCAAACATCTCTAAAAATGTAACTACCCCTTCCACAATTCACTCCCATGGCCAAATTTCTCCTACGAACAAATCCCACTAACTGTCCCTCTCCCAAGTAGCCTCCCACCCATAAACTCCCTCCCAACATCTACTCATAACATTCATGGACTTTCTACACCGCCGGCCAAAAAAACACCACCTTCAGCCGCTTTTCACCTCAACCTCTACATATCCCTTGTCCAGAACCTAGCAGACACTTGGTACCCTTTCGTCGGCACCATACTACCTCTCATCGCTTCCCCAAACCACATCAAACACCTCTAGCTATCCAAACCTCCCCATTGAAATATGTTCATAAAACAGCCTCCACCAGTGCTGGACATTCACCCACAATACAACTACTCCATATGTATGTCCTTCACTGCCTCTTCAATCACCGGATCTCCCCTTATCATAATGGCACCTAATTCATGAGTTTTTTTGTTCGATTTCAATGTTTTTTTAGTATTGTTTTATGAATTGAATTGCAAATAATTTTAAGAATGTGTGCATATGTTAAGTGTTATCATTCTTGTGACTAATCTTAATTTGTAGAATCTATTCGCCTGCGCATTTAATTAAAGGACCTCCAATCAGAGTGTGTCCAGCTTGTTTGATTGCATAAATTATTTACATATTGCTAATGAGTTAACTGATAGTGCTTTATGATTTATTCCTATTTGCAATTTATCGTCGGTACACTCGGAGTCATTGCATATATGTATTATCCTGGAGATAGGGTTTACTTCCCCGACATTGCACCTAGGGCTCGTGTAGTCTTTAGTCACATTTTCACACCCATACCCCGCATCAACATCTAATCGTCTCTCCACTTACAAACCTCCTCACTAAAGACAAGTTTCTTTGGACTCCTGATACTATTAGGCGTTTGAGGAATAGAAATGCGCATTAACAACAACTCTAGTATTCAAAGCACCAGATTTCACAATCCCCTTGCTATGAGACATATGCTTCTGGTATTTGAAAAGGCACGGCAATCCTTCAAAACAAACATCCAATCTCTCCGTAAGCAAAAAATCCTCAATAACATACAAGGCAGATCCACTTACATTCACAACATGTATGTAATTGCTAGTGTTGTGTCAAAAGGGCGACAATATCTTCTTGGAGTTCCATTCTTAATCTACAATGACATCAAAAGTCTTCACCACATGCTTACCAGAACAATTCAAAAACCTAATTCATCTACTTCAGCTCATCTTCTTGCCACCAAACAATACCTCATCTTCAGCTCATCTACTTGACATATTTATTTCCTCCAGTCCAGTTTTAGACAACAGTTCCATTGATTACACCTAACTGAGACCTTGACAAACGATCTCAAAACCAAACTACATATATGCTCAAACTATTCCATCTGCAAGGCACTAAATTATTATTCCCCTATGCACATTACCCTCAAGCTGAAGGCCTAACGGGACGCACAAAAAGGGCATTACAGCAATATCTCAAAACACTCGCACATTCACAGACAGAAATGGTCATGAATATTAAGCTGGGAAGAATATCAATGCAATGCAGCACTCCAATCCGCCATATGAATGATTCTATTTGAAGTTATGCATGTTTGCAGACCATCATCCATCGTGGATTAGTATACAAGTTCCTCCCCAGTTGAAGCTGTTGATAATGACTGAAATCATATGACACCATATTACACCTTTAAAAAATACTTACAATAAGCCAAAATCAGATGAAAACACAAAACAACAAGCACAGAAAACATCAACTTACAACTATGACTCTAAAAATTACAACCACATCGACGAGTACCACTCATACAGCCCAAACTAACCCAAAAACTATATCCTAACGAAACCCACAATATGCCCACATGTCCACCAGCCCACTGCTCAGCAGCTGCATATCCCCCATTCCCAATACCATTGGCACGTGGCATGAGGAGGAAGCAAAGGATTCCAGCACCTAGCCTTATAGTACCCGCTTATTTTCGATTTCAAAAGCTTATTTTAGTTTTTTTAAGAGGTGTGGGGGCTTACCCATGCAAAAGGGTTTGTCTCCAATCCATGTGTTGTGCTCGAATACGCCCTCGCTATCAGCGAAAATCCTCTTCTCCAAGGTATGACCCTTTCATTGCCTCTATCTCTCTCCTTTCTCTCTCCCTTTCTCCTCCTCTTCCACCAACCTCAAGACATGTAACTGCCTCTCTATCTGGAATTCTCAGAGTTAATTTTAAATAAATAAATAAATTTGAGTTCTCCTCTAATTATGTAGCACAAGCGGGACGTTCTCGAGTAAATTTCAAGAGGCAATCAATTTCAGTTCCACAAACATACATAAGAGCCAAACAATGGAGTGTAATTCAAAACACACAATAATTCATCCACAAGTACATAAGAAACGAGCAATAAAGAATTTCAAATTAACGGCAAAAGAGATTCTAGTTAATTAATGGCAAGCAAGCTCTGAATGTTAAAGATCAAAAAACATTAAGCATATATTTTGATTAACAAGAAACTAGCAAAGGAGGTAAATTTTGGAGGTATACAAAAGACGTGCGACAAACAAGTACGAGATCCTTAGTAAAACAGCGGCCGGAACGGATGATAGCAGTGAATTGCAAGGAGGAGGTTCGGGGGCTTCACGACATTAAAAAAACATATAACTTCGGCCTCTGGAAGGGGGTGTCGAGCTAAGGTTGGAATCGGGAGGAGTCGGCCGCCGGAGTTGTCACTAGAGGAGGGCCGGGAAAGGCTTGTTGGGGTCGACCGGCCCTTGAGTAGAGGCAGCGGAAACGAACCGAGTTCTAGCGCCAAAAGGCGTGTATGGTGGACGGAACTGGAGGATGGATGTCAAAACCCTCGGAGACAACTGGTGGAATCCTTGGCGGCACGACACTTGAGTAACAGAGAGGGAGGGATGGCCTCTCGAAAAATGATTTGTCTCCTCATTCACTGGCAGCTTGACATAATTGAAAATGATCTCTCCATTCTTTTTTATTATGTCAAGCTGCCAGTGAAGGAGAAGACGGGTCATTTTTAATGAAGGTAGGGAATAGAAAAAGGGAAATAAATATTTGGCAATAAAGGGGGTGGTTTTTACTCTTTAAGTTTAATTTATGATAGGAACAAAAAGGAGCCTATTAAAGTAGGAGGTGGCTTCTCAAATCAGGTTGACTCAACAGCGATGTGATATTTAAATGAGATAAAAAGATTGGAAATTGTAGAGAAAGTTCCAAAACTTGTATATACTTCTTGAATACCTAAAAACAAGTATGAGTGCAAATATATAGGAGAGAAGAGAGTAAGATCTAGCTATACAAACAATGTGGGACTAAACACTAACTCCTACATGAGTCAATACATCATCTTTCCTAGTATTTTCTAACACTCCCCCGCAAGCTGGAGCGTACAAGTCGTAGGCACCAAGCTTGGACAAGAACTGATAGCAGAGACGTCGTGGTAAGGCCTTGGTGAGGATATCAGCAACTTGCTGAGCAGCAGGAACATGCGTTAACTCTATCTTCTTCAACTGAACTTTCTCCCGAATGAAGTGACAGTCAACTTCAATATGTTTTGTTCATTCATGGAAGACCGGATTCTTGGCAATGTGTATAGCAGCTTGACTGTCGCACAATAAAGTTGCGGGTGAGGAGAGCTTGACTCCTAGATCATCAAGAAGACCCTCAAGCCACGTGAGCTCAGACACAATAGCTACCATAGATCGATACTCAGCCTCAGCAGATGAGCGAGCAACCACGGATTGTTTCTTGCTGCATCATGTAATAAGATGTCCTTCAAAGTAAGTGCAGTATCCACTTGTGGAACGACGGTCATCCAAAGAGCCAGGAGAATCAGCATCAGAATATGCAACCAGAGATAAGGGAGATGAAGAGGGCTTGTATACAAGCCCTTGTCCAGGAGCAGTCTTCAAGTAACGAAGAATACGTTCAACAGCCTGAAGATGAGAGATACGTGGCTCATGCATGAATCGACTGACAATTCCAACAGCAAATGATATATCAGGTCTAGCAACAGTGAGGTATTTCAGCTTTCTCACAAGGCGATGATAATACTCTGGATTTGGAAGGAGTAAATCGGAGTCCGAGGCATAAGCACAAAGCTTGTGATTGATATCTATGGGAGTGTCAGCAGGCTTGCATCCAGAATAGCCCGCATCATGAAGTAGGTCAAGACAGTACTTTCTCTGAGATAACACAAGCCCATCAGGTCTCCGAGCCACTTCGAGACCAAGAAAATATCGAAGGCTTCCCAAGTCCTTTGTTTGAAACACAGTTGCTAGATGTTGTTTGATCATCTGTATTCATGAAAGATCATCTCCTGTAATCAGAATATCATCCACATAAACCAACAGAATTACTGTGTTCGTTGGACGATGACGAGTAAACAGAGAAAAGTCGATCGAACTCCGAGTGAACCCAACAGCACTAACGGTCTTGCTAAATTTGTCAAATCATGCCCGAGGAGACTGTTTGAGACCATAAAGAGACTTCTTCAGACACCATAAAGAGACTCCCTCATGGTCTCAAACCCGGGAGGTTGCTGCATATAAACGGTCTCCTGTAAATCGCCATTAAGAAATGCATTTTTGACATCCAGTTGGTGCAAGGGCCAGTGGCGGTGAACAGCGAGGGAGATCAACACACGAACAGTATTGAGTTTAGCGATTGGAGAAAAGGTTTCATCATAATTCAATCTTTATTATTGAGTGAAGCCGCGAGCTACAAGACGAGCTTTCAACCGGTGAATTGTCCCATCCGGACCCTGTTTGACGGCAAACACTCACTTACATCCCACACAAGACTGTCCAGAAGGAAGCGGGACCAAATTTCAAGTGTGGTTTGCCCAAATAGCAGACATTTCCTCGACCATAGCCGCTCGACGCCCGGGATGCTGGAGTTCAAATATTGTGGTGGTTTTCGTGAGGTAATGTGGTGAGAGGCCCCGAAATCCAACATACAGGATGAGCTATGAGCAAGGCAGGAGGTACCACCATCGGAAATAGACACCACAGAGCCTGGCGGACAGCTGATCATCTTGCAAGGAACTGCCTGCAGCGGTCACGGTGACAACGCACCAGCGGCAAGAAACGGCCACGACCAGCGCGGTAAGAAACGAACCTGCAGTGGATAGAGACACGCCGTTGCGGTTAAAAAACCCAAGCAGGCAGCGCGGTGAGGAGAAGATCGCAACACGAATAGCACAGGCCGGCGAACAGGAACTAGACAGGGCGGATAGAGGCAGACCGCACCAAGATCAAAAACAGGTCTAGTCGCAGGAAGAGCCAAGTCGCGGCGAGAATACAGAGGCCGCAGCGGGAAGGGGACGGAAGAAGAGAAGGCCTAGCCGTAGCGGTCAGAGAAAAGAGGCCACCTGGAGAGAGAAAAGGGGAAGCCGCGCGATAAGAACAAGCCGCATGCGATTATGAGGCCGCTCGAGAAAAAGGAACCCGCAAGCAGAACCAGACAAAGTGGAAGGGAAGAGAGGTCGCACGGTCTCGGTGGCAACACACCAGCGGCATGAGGCCGCGACCAAGTGCGGAAATCGCAGCGGGTAGATAGACCGCAGCGATTAAGGGAGACAACCCGCAACCTCAAAGCGGGGCAGAGAAGAGAAACCGCACGGTCTCGGTGTCAACACACCAGCGGTCAAAGGTCGCGACCAAAATGCGGAGCCCGCTGCAGGTAGAGAAGCCGCAGCGGTAAGATATGCCTATGCGAGAAGCTCGCGGAGACAAGGAAGAGACCGAAATCGCCGCGACTAGAAAAGCAGCAGCGAGAAGGGAAACCGCAACGGTCAGAAACGGTCGTGCGGGAAGGGAAGTCGTCGGCGACTGGAGAAGCAGCAGCGGGAAGGGAAGTCGCAGCGACTAAAGAGCGGAGACCGCACGGTCTCGGTGAGAACACCAGCGGTAAAAGGAGTTACCACGATCAAGGTGCAGTGAAAAACAAGAAGAGGAAGCTGTAGCGAGAAGAGAGAAGACGGCCGCTCAGCTAGAGGCAGAGACCGCAGCGAACAGGGGCGGGGCGGAGGGGCCCACCAGTCCAAGAGGTTATAAAACTGGAGGAGCGGGGTGGAACCACGAGAGAGAGAGAGAGAGAGCAAAAAGGGGGGTGGGGCGGTAAGAAAACCGCTAACCGCACAGAAGCAGCAGCGGTTAGAAGGAAAAAAAAGGAAGGAAGTCGGGAACCAAGCCGCCAGGTTAGCGAGCAGGCCAAGCGGACAGAAATGGACAGGCTGGACCGTATCGCTCTGATACCATGTAGAGAAAGTTCCAAACCTTGTATATACTTCTTGAATACCGAAAAACAAATATGAGTACAAATATATATGAGAGAAAAAAGTAAGTTCTAGCTATACAAACAATGTTGGACTAAACACTAACTCCTACATGACTCAATACATCATCTTTTCTACTATTTTCTAACAGAAATAAATTAGTGTTTCCTGGTTTTAATATATTCCTAAAATAAACAACAAGATAAATATTTGTTAATTATATTTTATATTTAAAAATATCTTTCTTGATATCGATTTTGTCGAGCTTGCATTAATTAACATATTACCTAATTTGACGGATCTTTTTATTCAATATCTTATTGGACGATCACCTCAATAAGTCGTAATAAGTGTGCGAAATAAAATACATGTGCGCTAATAATACATGCGCTACAAATACCAGAATAAAAATAAAAGAAATAAAAATGCATGAAAGTAAAAAAAAAGGCACATGATGCGACGCAGGTTGCATCAATTCTCCCGTGATTGAAAGACCTCGACCCCGTCGAGAGTGTAATGTAGTCTGCGACAAAGATGTTCAACTGTCGATCTGAAAATGTTTCGCTATTGTCAGGCTCTAGATTGAGGTAGGTAGTGAGGCAAAGGAAGGATCCTTCGTTGCAGCTTATGACTTGTAGGTAAACTCTCATTCCTGAAAATTGCAGGAAACCAATCTCGTTTGGAAAAATACAATCAACGGTGATAAAACCAACCATAGAATTATATGTTTTTGAAGATGCTTACAAACTGTAGGCAGAATTCTATGCATATTATTTAGGCTCTATTTGTTTGGGCGTTTTGCTTCTCCGTTTTGAGCAAACGCCGCCGGAAGGAGGGTAAACAAATGAACCTCTGGCGGCATTTGCTCCGTTTCCACATGCCCGCCTTGAGAAACGCCCCAAAAAGCTCTGTTTGGAGCAGCCACCTCCCCCCTCCGGTTCGAACTCTTCGTTTCCACCTGCCGGATCGACCCGCCACCGCCAAACCAAATGAAGCCTTAAATGATCAGTAAAATTCAGAGCATCAAAGAAAGTGGAATCACAAAGTGGGGAGAGTGGGGATCAAAGAAACAGGGTAGGCATCAAGTATGCTCGACTTGTGGAATCATTAGACTATGTCGCATCAAACGTTCTCATGTCTGACTCATACGAGTGTCTACTACACCAAGATCAACTATCACAAACATATCACCCGATCGAATCTGACTAACGTTACAAGATTATAAATCAATAACAACTTCACTATTTAAAATTTTTCAGAGAAATCCTTTAAACAGTGTATCCTTGTATTGAGTAAAAATCTTAGGAGTTCTCACTATCCTTAAAACACGAATTCTCTTAAATATATCGATAATTTGATAATAAACTTTTTCGGGCACATTTATATGTATAGGATAATGTAATGACATAAAATGATGTTCTCCAAATATAAAATCAATATATGGTGATAATTCTACTATCAATTGTAAGTGTTCATCATGCACAGTATCTATGGCCCCAAGGATTTGTGATTGCAGTGGCCTAGAAGAATCAGGACATATGTAGATCGAGTCGATGTCACCTAAGATGAGGGGCTCATCACTAGCCAACTCCTCCGGGAGAAGTGAGGTCGAAATTATGCCATCCAAGGTGAGTTACATACTACTAGTAGGTTCTTTTTCCAGGAGTGGGGCCTCAAAAATAAACTCGGTGACTATAGGTTGTGCTTTAGTGTGAGCAAGCGATAGCACCATTTTAGTCGAGATGCGGGGGTGAGGAGAAAGAAGCTCTTCCTATAAAAGTTGGGGCTTAGTAAGAAACTCCTTTATTGAAACAAGTGTTTTAGTGGAGACAAACGGGGCCAAGGTGCTCGTATGACTAGTAAGACGACTATTAAGATTCTGAAGTCCGGGTTCCACTAGTTGACACGTAATTGGGAAGTAATCAGGAAAAACATATTACTTGTGCATTGTCATTTCAATGTTGGTGTTACGGAAAGAGAAATTGCTTGAACTAAACGAAAACAAATTACAAGATACAATCTCCTGGAGGCTAATTCCTCCAATAAGCTCTCTCCCAGTGAGAGATTTAAAACCCTAATGATCTCCAAGATGACAAGAACTCTCTCATACCACCTCCTTATATAGGGAGGGGAGCTCACAACATTAATTATAAAGCAACAAATAAAAATACCAAATATAATAAAACGTAACACGCACGTGCGTAACAATACACCCTACCAAAAAAACGACCTTGTCCCCAAGTTCGGAGTGTCGTCCGCTAGCTAGCAGTGAAATGTCCATGGATGGACAGTCGTAGAGGTGATCGGAGCGTCGTCCGACGGTACATTCGTGATCATAAGAGCGTCCAAGTCGGCCTTGTTGATCTCGTTCATGTCCTCTCTGATGATAAGGCGGAACTCTTTCACCGTGCAAGTGTGATTGGGCGAGTAGGGTTGTTTGCAACGGAAGCACGGGCTCCTGCTCCGTAAGTAATTATACACTTGGTTGGACAGGCAGTGAGTAGGGACATGATGGTTGTTGCGTGGCCCCGGAATGGGTGGGCGAGGTAGAGGAGATGGCGGCGGAGGTTGTTTAGACAGGGGAGTAACATATGGTTGGTAGGGAGGTTTGGTGGGGGGCCAGGAAAAAGGAGGATCCCTGGACATCGCCAGGAAGTCGGCTTCCATCAGTGGGGAGAGGTCCATGGCTTGCTGAACAGTTAGATGTTGCAGGGTGCGGAGGCGTGCTCGGATGTGGGGTTGTAATCCATGCACGAAGTAGGCCAAGTAATGGTCTAGCGGGAGACCGGGAACATGCGTCGCAAGGGCGAGGAACTCATCGATGTACTCGTCGAGGGAGCCAGTCTGACGGACGCCGCAAAGTCGCTCCACCGCGGAGCCCGCGTAGCGGGTGTCGTAACGGCGAATGAGCTCCTGCTGAAGGTTCGACCAAGATATGGTCGGTTGGGATTGACGTAGTCAGCGCACCAAGTGGACAGCGGAGCCCTCCATGCCGATCAATGTTGTGCTGACTTTCTGTGTCTCGGTGATCTGCTGAAGTTCAAAAAATTGTTCGGCCCGGGCAATCCAACTCATAGGAACGGTGTCGTTGAAAGAGGGAACATCAAAGGAACGAGGCCCCTGTGAGAACCCCTTGGGTGGGGAAATTATTGCTTGGTACGGATATGGGGAAGTTCCAAGAACGGGGGGCGAAGCCACGTTGGACGTCATAGACGTGGTTGGGCGACTCGCCAAGAGGGAATCGAGCTTGACATCCATGCGGAGTATGAGGGCCTGCAGCGAGGCGATGGTGCTATCGCGGTCATCCATGCGACGAAGGATGGTTGGATCCGTGGGAGGGGGAAGAGTCGAGGCGTCGAAATGGGCCATGGAGCAGAGCCGCGGTGGCATGTCACACCGAAATGGGTTGCGGATGTGGCCTAGGCAGTGGACGACCCCGCTGGGAGGTGTTGTGTCCTGCGCGAAAGGTGCACAAAGGAGATGGAGGTGGGTTGACACCAGCTGCAGATCAAGTGGTCGACGTGGCACTAGGGTTGAAGAAGGGGAAGGCCTGAAGGGCGGAGCGGTCGAGAAGGGTTGGAAGAGGGTTGATCAGCGGCGGCACGGCCGCTGGAACCGGGAATGGCGGATGGCGGATCGAACGGAAGTGGTCGGCGCTGCGGAAGGAAACGCAGGAAGCCCGGCGTCCAGACGGCGAAAGACCGGCAGAAGCCCGATCTTTTTACGGAAGCGTTGCGACGAACTGCAGGCAGGCGCGATCGGCGAAGGAGTTGCAACGAACCGCGAGCAGGATGTTGGATGTCGCGTTCAGCGCGAGTCAGAGGCGCGCACGGCTTGCAACGGAGGCTAAGATCACACGCCGATGTCGGCAAGCAAATGATGTGGCAGAAACCCGGCGGCGCACACTAGGCATGCGGGAACGGCTAGTTAAGACCAATGTTATGGAAGGAGAAATTACTTGAACTAAAGGAAAACAAATTACAAGATACAATCTTCTAGAGGCTGGTTCCTCCAAGAAACCCTCTCTCCCAGTGAGAGATTCAAAACCTTAATGATCTCCAAGATGACGAACTCTCATACCATCTCCTTATATAGGGAGGAGGGGTCACATAACATTAATTATAAAGCAACAAATAAAAATACTAGATATAATAAAACGTCACACGCACGTGCGTAACAGTTGTGTACATCGGTGCACAACCCATTCAGATTCTGCTTGAATTCCACAGTGTCGTGAACTCAATATTTTTCATTAAAATTTTAATGAACTTTTCAAGATTCTTCATTTTTTAATCTAAAGAATTAATAAATTTTTTTATATTTTTTAACAAAACAAAATTAACTGATTTTTTTCTTTTTTAAGATTATGATATATATATTTAAAAAAAAAAATACTTAACTGAATTTGATTTTTATTTTTAAGAAAATTTGAGAGATAAATGTTTTTTTAAAAGATTTTTTCTGTTAAACAAAATTTGTAAAATAAATGAGATCAAGATCGCCGATACACGATAGAAGTGAATCGAACCTACGCTCTGATACCAAACTGATGTAATCCGGAATTCTCGAGTTTATTTTAAGTAAATAAATTTGAGTTCTCTTTTAATTATGTAGCGCAAGCGGGACGTTTTCGAGTAAATTTCAAGCGGCAATCAACTTCAGTTCCACAAACACGCATAAGAGCCTAACAAAAGAGCATAATTCACAACACGCAATAACTCATCCACAAATACATAAGAAATGAGCAATAAAGAATTTCAAATTAACGACAAAAGAGGTTCTAGTTAATTAATGGCAAGCAAGCTCTGAATGTTAAAGATCAAAAAATATTAAGCATATATTTTGATTAACAAGAAACTAGCAAAGGAGATAAATTTTGGAGGAATACCAGGCGCACGAGAAATAGGTATGAGATCCTCAAGAAAACAGCGACTGGAACGGCAGATAGCAGAGGAATGCTCGGAGGAGGCTCAGGGGACTTCGCGACATAAAGAGAAACGTATAACTTTAGGTCTCTGGAAGGGGGTGTCAAGCAAAGGTTAGAGTCGGGGGGGAGCCAGCCGCTGGAGTTGTCACTAGAGGAGGGCCGGGAAAGTCCTGTCGGGGCCGACCGGCCCTCGAGTAGAGGCAGCGAAAACGAACCGAGTTTTAGCGGAAAGAGACATGTATGGAGGATGGAACTGGAGGATGGACGCTAGAACCCTAAGAGACGACTGGTGGAATCCTTGGCGGCGCGACACTTGAGTAACAGAGAGGGAGGGCTAGCCTCTCGAAAAGAACAGAGGATCTCTTCGTTCTTTTCGATTATGCCAAGCTGCCAGTGAAGGAGGAGACGGGTCATTTTTAATGTAGGTACGGAATAGAAAAAAGAGAATAAATATTTGGCATTAAAGGGGGCGGTTTTTACTCTTTAGGCTTAATTTATGATAGGAAAAAAAGGAGCCTATTAAAGTAAGAGGTGGTTTTGCAAACCAGGTTGACTCAAAGCCTCAAAGGTGATGTGATATTTAAATGGGATAAAAAATTGGAAATAAATTAATGTTTACTAATTTAAATTTATTACTAAAAGAAATAATAAGATAAATATTTGTTAATTATATTTGATATTTAAAAATATCTTTCTTGATATCGATTTTGTCAAGCTAGACATAATTAACATAATACCTAATTTGACGGATCATTTTATTTAAGATCTTATTGGATGATGACCCCAATAAGTTGTAACAAGTGCGTGAAATAAAATACATGTGCGCAAATACAAGCGCTTCAAATATCAAAATAAAAATGCATGAAGATGAATTAAGACATGATGTGACGCATGTTGCATCAAATAGTCTGGTTGCTATCCATATCACCGAGAATTCCGTTTTTCATGAACGTATCAAACATATCAAAGTTGATTGTTATTTCATCTGGGAAAAGGTTCAGCCACACAAACTTGATTTACGACATGTGTCAGTTGCAGGCAAATTTATGATGTTCTCACCAAGGCCTTACCATGTCCACTATACCGACAATTCATTTCTAAGCTTGGTACCAACAATTGGTATGCTCCAAGCTTGCGAGGGGTGTAGAAAACTTGACTTAGCCCATGTAAAAGCCCATGTAAAGGCTCGTTGTTGGACTGTAGTTTAGTCTCACGCCTTTGTTTGGGGTTGAGTCTTCACTCCTCTTTCCTATATATTTATGTGCAAATCCTTGTGTTGATTGATGAAGTAGAAAAGAAATAAACTCTTTTTATTGTGTGTTCTAGATTTCTGCAGGACCCAATAGCCAACACTTAGCCAGTTCAACAAACAAACTTGAGAAAATTGCGGGTCAAATTAACCACTGAAGAATTTGAAAACGTCCAGATTATTTGAAGAACAACGGTTTGAGAAAATGACATGAAATGAGAGGAAATGTAAATGAAATAGAAATTTTATTGTTTAAGAATTCCTTCTCAGAAAATTAGAGTTATGATGTTATCTCTCCTGATTTCTCTCCTTCAAAGGCTCTTTCCTTTTATTGTATCTTTCAACTGCCTTCTCAAGAATTTGGTGTAATTTTTAATCATCCTAAGAAGTATTTACTGTTTTAGGCTCATTCTGAGCTCTTAATCAGTGGAGACCATAACAAAGGGAATATATCAATATGCTCTAATTGATATTCGTAGGTCATGCTATACCAGAAGGGAAAATATATTGTACCCTATTAATGAAAGGTCATAATTAAATATGTTTAGATGGCAACTTCTTGACTGTTACTGAAAGAAACGTTAGAAGGGAAAGGAATTTCGGTTCGAGGATAAGCATAAGAATATAACATATGCTTAACTTGGTCATCCCTATCTTATATACTTGTATGCAGAAGATTGAATACATGGACAGCATAAAGACTAGTATTTGCTGAATAGTTCATACGACTAAAAGGCTGGGCTAACTGTACCTTCAGTAGCTTTAGCTTTTGCAGGATTTTCATTGTCTCCTAATGAACCAAGTCATGTGATGGAGATTTATGAATTTCGGATCATCGGACGAATGATCGGAGACCGTTATTGCGTTTGTCGTGATTTTTCACAATTTCTATGTACTTTGTTTTTTTACTTGTATTTTGAGAGTTAGGTTGACTTATCCGTCGGACGATTGCGGTCATCGGATAATTTCAACCTAATTCACCCCCTTTATATCCTCCCAACAGCTGCATGAAATAGGCATCGAGAGTTGTGGTTTATCATAAGAACCTCGTACGGTCAAGAGAGAGGTGTGACACATCTCCCTCCCTCCCAGGGTCGGAGAGAGCTGCATGAAATTTTATTTTATTTTTGTTATAAAATAAAAATAGAACTTGAAAACAAACTGATTTATTTAATTTTGAAAAGGGGGCCGAGCGGCCTAATCGAGGCGTTCGCGCGTAAAATTGTTCTTAACGATAAACTTCAGCAAAATCGTTACTCGTTATTCAGAAAATTTCGTCGGCGCCTAACGGATCGAGTTGTAGCGGGATTTGTACGTTCACTAGCGCAATCCACAAGCAACAATTTATGAAATAAACGAGAATTTCAGTGGTTAGAACGTTCAAGGCAAGCTCTTAATTATTTAAATGATGCATAAATTTAAAACTAACTAACCGAGCAAGGAATTAGCCTCGTTACCACAAGAGGTTTAGTCAAATCAAATCCGTAGGCAAAATCAAAACCAGAATTCGACCGGCAGTTAGCTAGAGACGTCGGGGCTGGAGTTCTACCAAGAGAAAACTTGGAAGCCGACGGCAGAGACCAATTTGGTTGCGGACGAAAGGGTCGGCGCAGGGGCTCGCCGGAAATAAAGTTCCGAGTCGATGGCGTGTCCCTGGGCGTTGACGTAAAGGACAAAGAGTCCCGCGGATGACGATCTAAAGGACAAAGAGCTTCCCGACGTCGAGGCGTTGTAGCTTTGGCAAGGGGGTCGATTTCAGGGATAGCGCCGGCACTGTAGAGAGAAATGACAAGGGTCGCCTCTCTCTACTTTTTGTCGTCCTCTTCAATTCGAAAGGAGTGGTATTTAATGAGATTTCAATTCCCCCTTCTAATTTACTTTCCAAAGTCAAGCTTGGTTGTTTCCGGTCAGGATTATACATCATAAGAGATTGGTTTAATAATATTCTCTCAATTACTTATTCCATAAAATCTTTCCAAAGCTTATTTTTTTGAATCATCTACTGACATTACTTAGTGCAATAATTGCTTTGCATTTTAATTTTAAATTTAACGTTTTAAATAATTTTAAGTTTGTCCATTACGTCCTAACAACTAAAATTATCGATTCGGACGGCGAACAAAGTTGCGAGTACACAAAAAATAAACATAAATAAAATGGGCGGCGCTTAGGAATTCGCAATAACTGATGTGACGGAGGGGGGCTCAAAATTACAACAAAATAATTAATTATTTAAAGAGCACAAATAATTAATTAAGGGAAACAAACATCAACTTTTAATTCGGGGAGAAAAGGTACACAGAATAAATGCAAGACGGTAAATGAATCGCAAAAAGGAAATCCACCACGAGTTGTAGCGGGTGTTGGCAGAGGAGGGTCGATTTCACGACTGTCGGAGGAGGGAAGGGGGGGGATGGTGTGTGCCGACTAGGGCGGCTGCGGTGGTGGGTTAAGGTTCTTCTTGGAGGAGGAGGGTAGGCGTTTGATGGAATGGAATCCATGGGAGGGGCACTAAGTAGAGAGTGGGTGGTACGGCTTGAAGGGTTGACTGTCGAAGGGAGGAAGGTTGTCAGGCAGGGAAAAGCTCTCAGAATATGCTTTTCTCGGCGGGATTTTGTCCCGTCGCACCAAAGACAGACCCTCAAATTTTTTCACAACCCACGATCAATGTGTTGTCGCCAGTCTATATAAAGAAAGCATCAAACTGTAAAATCAAACCACCTGAATCGGACGGCTCAAACTGTGGACCGATGGGGGCTAAATAATGAAATAAAAAAAAGGAATATAAAATGACTCCAATCAATTCAGGCGCAACCACGGACTCTGATCGTCTGATGTAAACCTTTTAATTTACAAAATAATATATTTGTTATGAAAAAAAATTTGAAGCATTAAAAGATTTTATTTTTACTTTTTAAAAGAGGGCTGAGTGGCCAATTCGATTGCGCGCGAAATC
The DNA here is from genome assembly GCA_039583875.1 of Platanthera guangdongensis. Taxonomy (NCBI): domain Eukaryota; kingdom Viridiplantae; phylum Streptophyta; class Magnoliopsida; order Asparagales; family Orchidaceae; genus Platanthera; species Platanthera guangdongensis. The sequence continues at coordinate 49,114,994 of CM077152.1, forward strand.
ACTCCCAGCGTCCGAAGGTTTCGCGAAAACCGTTAATTGTTAGTTGAGAGAAAAACTCTTCGATTGTTTAATGAATTGAATTGTCGCGAGATTTGGAATTCCACAAGCAATACCACATATAAAATTTATGGAATAAACGGCAAAATTAAATAGCGCGAACGTTCGAGGCAAGCTTAAATTATTTAAATGAGTGCATAAATTTAGAGCTAAATAATCGAGCAATAAAACGTCAAAGTTACCACAGGAGATCAATTCAGCCCAAATTCCAAAACAGAGAAGCGGAACAGGGTTGCCGGTCAGGTTGCTGGAAATTTGATTTGGAGTCGACAGCAACCGGCTATGGGAACAACTGGACGGCCGCCGGAGAGACGATGGCAGCAAGCCAACGCTGGTTAGGGGCGGTCGGACCGCTTGGACTGGCGGAAAATTGTTCGCGTGGTGTGTCCTCTGGCGGCAGTGACAGGAGCCGCGCGAGAGAGGACACAGGTCGTCGTCGTGGGGGCGCTAGGACGGCGGCCAAGAGAAGCGGACTTGCCGGCGGGTGGCTAGGGCCGAGGCAGAAGTTCACTGGCTATTATAGGCGGCAGGTTGGAAGCAGATCGGCCTGACGTAGAGGAGACGTGATTGTCAAAAGCAGGGCATGCCTGTACGGGAGGAGGTATCGTCGGTAATGCAGAGAGAAACGACAAGGAGTCACCTCTCTCTACTTTCTGTCTGGGATGCCTCATCTGTTCAGCGATTGCTCTTAAATAAAGATTTCCTTTGAATTTGTTTAACTTTCCAAACAACAGAGCCGGCCAAATAATATTTCCCAAACTTAAAAGTTCCCAAATGTCATTTGGACGACCAAATATTGGCTTCTTAAAGAATTTTCTTCTTGATAATTTTGAAATAATAATATCCCATAAAACTGTTTCCAAAGATTGCAAATTTTGCATTATTTTGAACTTGATTTTTTTCCTATTCTTAGCTCAATAATATTTTGCCTTTTGAATTTTAGATTTAAATTTATGCGTTTTAAATAGTTTTAATTTTGCCCGTTACGTCCTAACTACCAAAATTACCGAACTTTTTTATTTAAGATCTCATCGTCCGGTCAAACCGACGAGCCAAAATAAGTACGTGAAATGTAAATGGTACATGAAATAAAATGCAATAAAAAATATGGGTAAGAATTATGATGCGACGAATGATGCATCATCGTCCGTCTGGGCAGTGGATCACCGCTTCATGCGGGAATACACGTGTGTCGGTCGTGGCGCGTCGTCAACTCCTCACGTCTTAAAAGCACTGAACTCCGGTGAGTGAAGGTGGTTGTACTCATTGCGTAGCCGAGGGGCGAGCCTCTCAAGCTCCTCTGAATATATCCATGTGGCGTCGCATAGAGATCGACCGCTCCAACGGACAAGATAACAAACAATATCTCGTTCGCCCGCGGTGTGGAAGTCGTGACCGATGATCTGAAGTATGTTGTTTGTAGAAGTAGGTGGCTCTGGTTGTAACGTATCTCTGTCTGACAGTAATGCATCTACGTCTGGCTTTGATGTATCTCCGTCTGACTGCTATGTTGATGGAACCGTCAATGGTGCAATGTGATCCTTAAGGCGCGACTCCGCGGGTGGCAATAGAGAATGACTGGTGGAGGCAATAGGAGGATGAGGCTAGGGTAGAGAGACTATGGGAGATGATGGCTCAAGTAGAGGTGTGGAAGAAGGGTCCACATACACCCGCTCTTTATAGTAAGGAGTAAGATCTTCTGCGTTGAATACTCGGTTGTTGCCCGTACTATGAGGGATGTCAATCTCATATGTGTTCGTGTCAATTCGTCGTACGACTGTGTAAGGGTCCATTCTACGAGGGCTTAATTTTTTTGTCGGTCCTTGCGGGACCCTCTCAGATCGAATGTGAATCAATACGTGTTCCTCTGCCTCAAAGATTTGTTCCCGCCTGTGCTGGTCTGCTTGATCTTTATAATAATCATTTTTAGCTACAATTGTTTTACGGAATGACTTGTGGAGTGCATGCACATGTTGTATGAAGGACTCGGCTATCCACCAAGTCAATAGGTTTTTTAGGCTCGTACCATAACATGATATGGAAGAGACTCAAACCGGTGGTCCTATTGACGGAGTTATTATGTGCAAATTCGGCTATGGGGAGAACAGAATCTCAGGTAGTCGGACTATCCCCAACGAGACAACGTAGAAATGTCTCAAGACTACAGTTAACCACCTCGATTTGTCCATCCGTCTGCGAGTGATAAGCAGAGAACTTCAGGGTTGTACCATTGCTGGTCTGCTTGATCTTTATAATAATCATTTTTAGCTACAATTTTTTTACGGAACGACTTGTGGAGTGCATGCACATGTTGTATGAAGGACTCGGCTATCCACCAAGTCAATAGGTTTTTTAGGCTCGTACCATAACATGATATGGAACAGACTCAAACCGGTGGTCCTATTGACGGAGTTATTATGTGCAAATTCGGCTATGGGGAGAACAGAATCTCAGGTAGTCGGACTATCCCCAACGAGACAACGTAGAAATGTCTCAAGACTACAGTTAACCACCTCGATTTGTCCATCCGTCTGCGAGTGATAAACAGAGAACTTCAGAGTTGTACCATTCTTCTTCCATAAAGTCTTCCAAAAATAGCTCATGAAACGCACGTCACGATCAGAGACTATGGAAGTGGGAAGACCATGATACTTAAATACCTCTCTAAAGAATGATACAGCCACGTAGGAGGCGTCAGCGGTGTTTAGGCAAGGGATAAAATGGGTTATCTTAGAAAAACGGTCCACCACAACAAATATCGAATCGAGCTTCCTCAGAGTGCGTAGGAGCCCGAGAATAAAATTTATACTATGAAAGTGATAGATCTTAAGCAAAAAGGCTAGAGTTTGTCATAGCACAAAAACAAAAATAAAAACTAAAGAGAACAGAGCAGATCAAGCTACACAGAAAAGACACAAGGATTTTATAGTGGTTCCCCAAATCTGGGTAGTCCACTCTTCTATCACCCTGGTAGGAATCCACTCAGGTTTTTGATCAGGTGTCCTGTCACCAATGGGTTTTGATCAGGTCCCCAAAAATCAAAACCTCAAGTTTTTTGGAGGGAGACTTGCAACCAGGAATCACTTTTGAAGGGAGATGACAATCTTTTATACAGGAGGGGGAAAGAGATGATGGTGTCTTCTCTGTCAACAGTCAGAGAGAAGACTTGTGGATATTGATGTTAGCAAAGGCTCCCCCTGAGATATTGATGGTTCAGGTTTGCAGGAAGCTTTGCTGCAGGGTGATAGGCCTTCACAGTGATGATGTCTCCAGCAAGCTTCTTAGACTGATATTGATTTGTTGTCTCTTGAAAGCCAGGAGCAGATGAAGAACTCTGATGATTATTTTCTTTTATGATGCAGAGTTCCTTTTTCTGTAAAAGCCCTTTTTACTTCTTCTTGTTCTCTGTATGTCTCTCTGTCTGTTCTATCTTGTTCCCTATATTTGAATTCCGTAGATTTGATGGCGGAAGAAACATTTCCGAGAGTGAAGATGCTTTGGAAATTGATCCAGACTTAATTCTTCTGTAACTGACCGTTTGAACGGCTATTTTCACTGGGAATGTTGACTGTAATTAATCCTCAATTAATTCTGTCAACTGTTACTGATTACTGTTATTGAAAGTGATAGATCTTAAGCAAAAAGGCTAGAGTTTGTCAGAGCACAAAAACAAAAATAAAAACTAAAGAGAACAGAGCAGATCAAGCCACACAGAAAAGACACAAGGATTTTATAGTGGTTCCCCAAATCTGGGTAGTCCACTCTTCTACCACCCTGGTAGGAATCCACTCAGGTTTTTGATCAGGTGCCCTGTCACCAATGGGCTTTTGATCAGGTCCCCAAAAACCAAAACCTCAAGTCTTTTGGAGGGAGACTTGCAACCAGGAATCACTTTTGAAGGGAGATGACAACCCTTTATACAGGAGGGGGAAAGAGATGATGGTGTCTTCTCTGTCAACAGTCAGAGAGAAGACTTGTGGATATTGATGTTAGCAAAGGCTCCCCCTGAGATATTGATGGTTCAGGTTTGCAGGAAGTTTTGCTGCAGGGTGATAGGCCTTCACAGTGATGATGTCTCCAGCAAGCTTCTTAGACTGATATTGATTTGTTGTCTCTTGAAAGCCTGGAGCAGATGAAGAACTCTGATGATTATTTTCTTTTATGATGCAGAGTTCCTTTTTCTGTAAAAGCCCTTTTTACTTCTTCTTGTTCTCTGTATGTCTCTCTGTCTGTTCTATCTTGTTCCCTATATTTGAATTCCGTAGATTTGATGGCGGAAGAAACATTCCCGAGAGTGAAGATGCTTTGGAAATTGATCCGGACTTAATTCTTCTGTAACTGACCGTTTGAACGGCTATTTTCACTGGGAATGTTGACTATAATTAATCCTCAATTAATTCTGCCAACTGTTACTGATTGCTCAGAAATCGTCGACCTGAACTTTCGTCGAGTTCAACAATCGTCGACCTGAGTTCGACATTCGTCGAACTCAGCTAGATTCGTCGAGCTGAATATCTTGCCTGCGTTCGTCGACCGGAGCTTGCAATTCGTCGAGCTTAGTTTTTGTGTTCATCGAGCTAAGAAAACTGTTGAGTGTCGACACAGTTGTTGTGATGGTGTCGACACAGCCTTGCTTGAGTCTTGAGATCGTCGACCTGAGTTCAGAGAAGCAACTCAGAATTCGTCGACCGGAGATCGTCGTTCGTCGAACTGCGTTCGACAATCGTCGATCTGATTTTCTGTCTTTGTCTTAACTGCATTTCTTGGACTTCTTTCAGCAATTCTGGAGAAACCTTCTGAATGACCAAGCCTAGAAATAATCCTATGACTCATGACTATACATGTTGGGTCAATCTAATATTCCTAATAGTGTTCCTTACCCAAATCAGAACTAGAGTTCCAACATACTAATATCAGACCAGGGCCTCTCGGGGACAGGTAGTGGAGTATATAGCCCAGTGGGCTGGAGGGATCACTTCGCGGTCTGGCAGATTTGACAATGCCTGACAATCCTATTGACGTCTTTCTTCGGGTCGGGCCAGAAAAAGTGATACTCAACTAATGCAATCGTCTTATCTCGACCGAAGTGCATCGCAGCTCCGCCTGCGTGTAGCTCCCAAATAAGAAAATCTCGAAGGGATGACTATGGAATGCAGAGGCGGGAGCCCATGAATAGATACCCATCAGAAATCGAGTAACCCTCACGAAAATCTGGGGGGTCCATCGATAGGGCCGGCGTGAATGTCCCAAAAATCTGGGCACTCTAGATAAGCGTAAGCTAGCTACTTAAATCCCACAACTCGAGCGCTCATGGTGTAGAGAATGTTGATTTGGCAATTCAAGACGTCTGCCGGTTTGTTCTCAACACCCACTCGGTGCTTAAGAAAATAATGAAACTTATGCATATACTCCACTTATTTGGCATGTCGGCGACCCAATTTCATTTGTGAGTCGATATATCTCAGTGTTTAATGATTTGAATACAAAACAAACTCCTTAAGCAGGAGATAATGTTGCTAGTAACGCAATGTCTGTGCAATGGCATAAAACTCTCAATCATAATTTGAATATTTTTGATGGACCTCATTCAGCTTCTCATTGAAGAAAGCCACTGGATGACCTTCCTGACTAAGCATTGTGCCGATGCCAACTCCTGACGCATCACAGACAACTTCGAACTTCGAAGGCCTTGGGGAAATCAGGTAAGCGTAATACAGGAGCAGTATACAGTCTCTCCTTGATCTCCTCAAAGGCTCGAGTGACAGCCTTCGTCCAAACAAAATCACTCTTGCAGAGGCAGCGCGTAATGGGGGTCATGATCAAGCTAAGGCACGGACAAACCTCCTATAAAAGGTGGTGAATCCATGAAAGCTACGATCTTCATGAATGTTCGTCGGGATGGGCCGCTGACAAATCACCCTAACCTTGTCGGATCAACGAATATGTCGAATGTCGAAACTACGTAACCCAAGAAATATATAAATGTGGACAGGAACGAGCACTTCTTCAAATTGATGTAAAGATGCTCCTTTCAAAGGAGCTCGAATACCACGTGAATATGACGTAAGTGCTCGGTGTGGCCCTGACTGTATATCAAACTATCATGAAAATATACTACCAAGAATTTGCTCATGTAGGGCCGCAGAACATGAGTTATCACTCTCATGAATGAACGTATTGGGCGCGTTCGATAACCCGAGCGACATAACTAACCACTCATACAAGCCGTCCTTCGTCCTGAAGGTCGTCTTCCACTCATCCCCTTCTCTAACTCAAATCTGATGGTACCCACTACGAAGGTCGATCTTCGAAAAGATCTGGGCACCAGCCATCGAATCCAGGAGATCATCGAGGCGGGGAATTGGAAAATGATACTTCATCGTGATCTTATTTATGGCACGGCTATCAATGCACATGCGTTTAGCTCCCACCCTTCTTCGGAGTAAGAAGGGCCAGTACGGCGCAGGGACTCAAGCTTTCTCATATAAACTTCTTCCGTAGAAGATCATCAACTTACCGTTTTAGCTCGGCATGCTCAATCAGATTCAAGCGATAATGTGGGAGATTGGGCAACGATGCCCCTGGAATCAGATCAATAGCATGTTGGGTGTCCCACGGTGGGGGAATCTCATCAGGAAGCTCCTCGGACATAATGTCTATAAAATCATTCATCAACAGTCGAACATCCGGATCAGTAATCTCAGTCTCGCTAGAGGTCTCGCCGCCATCGTGGCCGCCACAATAAACATGACCCCTGCCTCTAAACTCTCTCTGTCAGAAAATCACTTTTCCTCAAGACATGTAGGGGTCTCGACGACCCCGCACTAACTGAGGAATCAATCTTGCCCTTGGGAGGATCCCTGGGTTGGGTCAGGGTAAGGGTAATCTTTCAACCCTTGTAGAAAAATACGCATGTGTTGTACCGGCCATAACACGTGGCGTCACGATCATACAACCAGGGTCTCTCGAGAAGAACGTGAGCAGCATTCATAGGGATAACATAACATCAAACTTGGTCCTCAGTGGTCGCTTAGCGGATCGGCACCGGCACCGTTGTGTGACATGAATGGGGGACTTGTCCACCCATAAAACACGGTAAGGGTGTGGATGTGGTTCGACCTTGAGCTGCATCCTCTCCAACCCTTTCCTAGCAATAATATTTACGCAACTACCACTATCGATGGCGAGCTTGCAGGGGCCTCCTGCGCTCGGAAAATATGTGAAGAAAATAGTGTTGCGTTGTCAATCCTCCTCGGCACGTGGGGTGTGGAGGATGTGACAGAGGACTCCTACCTCTAGCGATTTCTCAGCATCGCTCTCCCATCTGTCTTCTACGACGGCAGTAATCTCCTCAATGTCTACGTCCTCAGCCTCAGTGTTGAGCTCGTCAGAATCCTCAATCAGTAAGTTCCTAGTCGGGCATTGCGCTGTGAAGTTCCCTCTACCGAAGCATCGATAACATTGGACTCCCCCAGGTTTGGGGCCTCCATGTACAATAGCTTTTCCTGACGAGTCAGTGGGAGCGCGAGGGGGTGGCAGAGTGGGCCTCCTAGCTGGGTGGCATCGGGTCGAGAGGTGACCAGCCTCGGGCCAGCAGTGCGCAAATACTGCTCGTACTCTACCGCGAGCTGAAATACCTGCTCAACCGTCTCCATCCTATAGGAAATCAATTCTCATCGAATTTCAGATCTAAGTCCCGCACAAAAATGTGAAGCAGTGGCGATGGGTTCCTCCATAATATCGCTACGAACTACTTGCTCGTCAAATCGAAACATATAATCCGCAACGGAGAGAGACCCCGATGTAGCGTATAGAGTTGATCTAAGAGTTGATCTCGATATGAAGCTGGGAGGTATTTATCTTGCAAGAGCTGCTTCATCTCATCTCATCGAGCGATGGGGTAATTGTCATCCCGCTCAAGAGACCTCTCCAGACTCGACCAATATATTTTTGCCTGGCCAATTAATTTCATCTTGGCGAACCGTACTAGTCACTCGCCGCTCATCTTGAACCAATCAAAATAGTGGTCCAAGTCTATGAGCCAATCACTAAACACCTTCGGGTCCAGGTGACCATCAAAGGTGGGAGCATCAATGTGGATGCGTCGGGCGATGTCAACCTCCTTTGGAGTCATCACACAACGTGGCTCACGGTAGTCACCGTACTCATCATCATAGTTGTAATCATATCGTTCTCGATCTCTACGACGAGGCGGGGAGGACGTAGTTCATCAGGTGGATGGTGATTCCTCCTCGAATGTCGTTGATACTTGTATCCACGACGAAAATTCCCTCTCGGATGGGGAGGGGATCTCGGCGAGGAATGTCTCTACCACGTCTCTCCGGAGGAGGCGTGGCATCTCGTGGATCCTCATGAAGCTCCTCATCAAGGGGAGGAGTCGCTTGATCTCTATAAGTCTCTAATTGATCAACCCTCGTACTAACCCTCGCAATATCGCCCCTAAGGGTTTCGAACTGGACTCCAATTCGATCAAATCGATCGAGAACAAGCATTTGAAACTCAGCATACATCATGTTCGTATGCGAACTGGCAGTCCTATCGTCGGTGTGATTGTGACTCGACATGAACTGACGATAATCCCTACCACTACGTAACATGCAAATGGCCCTAACCTATAGCAGACTCCACTATAGTGGGATAAAGGCTTGAGTGTTGTTCTTATTGTTGTATATTACAAGAAATACGGGTGCTTATCTGGTACTCAATGTTGAGGATTTGACTCAAGATGTGGCGTCACCTAGTTTTGTACCTTCAACCTTCCCGTTTAACTTCAGTTCCCATCATCCTTATAGCTTTTCATATGCCCCCGATCTCCACTACAGCTCTACCCATTACCATTATATTACATCCCTTCACCCTTACAGCAGCTTGTGCACTACATGGGATCCATGGCTACTTCAGCGGTATGATGACCTTATGCGGAGACACTTCCTATCTGGAGTGATAGAGTCATATCTGTCTTTTCTTGAGAGCATATAGTCTTCATTCACAAGAGATGAATATCTTTGAGTTGGGGAGATTAATGGGGATCGACCACTTTTGGATCATCGGATGAATAATCGGAGACTGTCATCGCGTTTGTCGCGATTTTTCACATTTTTTATGTATTTTTTTTATTTTTTTACCCATATTTTGAGAGTTAGGTTGATTTATCGATCGATAATTTCAACCTAATCCCCCCCCCCCCCGTATATCTCCCAATATCTGAATGAAATAGGCATCAAGAGTTGCGGTTTTTCAAAAGAACCGCTTGTTCGATCATGCGGGAGGTGCGACGCCTCTCTCTTTCAACTTAGTACGACACCGAGCGGCTTCGCCACCTTCCACCACTCCCCACAACCTCTGATGAGCCCCTCTCATCCTTCTCCAGTCATCAAACTCTCTTCCTCTGCAGATTTCCCCTCTGCAACCTCAAAACTGATGCCCTTTTCCAGCCACCTAGAGCCTCTTCCAGCCACAATCCACCTTTCGAGTTCACTCCGGCAACCCCTCCATAAGCCCTATCAGCCCCAAATCTCTTGTTCTAGCCCCTCCCTGTTGTCAAATCTCGTTGTCCATCCCCTTCCCATTATCATACCCTGTTGTACAACTCCTTGTTAAAATCTGTTGTCAAGCCCCCTCGCACACTAAACCCAACCCCATCTTGGCCTCCCCTTCCCATCCAGACTTCATCCCCTTCTCTAAGCCCAAAATAACTTTGTACCAACCTCTTTCACATCACCCCGCAGCCTTCAAACACTCACCCCCAGCCCACAAACAGCCCACACCCCTAAGATTGCCCCCGTTCCAGCAGACCATAACATATTTCCTCCACAAAACATCATCATCCTCCCCGCATTAACCCCCGGACAGTCACAACTACTTGCCATATTGCATCTGCCACGCCGACGGCCTCCGGATTTGTCTCCTTACGCCGACAGTTCTTTAGGAGATCCAAATTCATTTTCATCTCTTTAACATTTGTGCTGATACACTTCTATTGCTAGTATTATCGTGCTTGATTAATTTGATTAGTCATTTCTTGTAAGTGTGTGCACTCATTGTTCTACACTAAGAACTAGCACTTTCAATTAGTTGCAATTGTTACTTGTTAACCTAATTTGAATTTTGATATTGATTGTGATGAAATGCGCGAATATTTTAAAATCAATTTTGTTTAATTAACTGCACATTGAAACCCACTGTATGACTGAATCAATCTCATTCACATTAGACTTAAGGTTTATGTCGTAGGATTGTGTGCATTTGCATCTTCTCGCATCTTTAGGTTTATTGTTCGTCGATTGCATTTAGTTGTGATTGTTTGCATGGCATCTTGGGTTAGGGATTTGCGTTGTTGCATTCACCTATAGATTCGTATTGCGTCATCATGGAAGCATGGAGGTCAAAATTTTCAACTAGGAAGATGAACAAGGACTAGATCCCAGGATTTTGAAGTTATTTATGTGTTCACAAGGACTTATACTTGGAATCACCAAAACAAAATGTAACAACTTCTAGAGTAATTAACAAAAAGTGAAATCTAAGAAACTGGAGGAAATAAATGAATGACTATAACATGATCTCAAAATATTTTAAGAAAATAGAACAAAGTAGGCATCATTGCTAGATCAAATATATGAAATGCAAAACAATGCTATGTTATATATCGTATATAAAAATTAACAGACGAAGGAAAAACAGATTTTGCACAATGATACATAAAATTTGATCGATAAAACTTTAGAAAAAATTGCCCGCAAAGTATTAAATGAGCTGAACTTAGCCTGGCTAGTTTATTAATGATATATCAAAAAATAAAAGAAATGTTATAGTGATACCTTTTCTGATGCTTCCGCTAGAACAACATGAAAATCATGGAAGCATTTCATCCCTAGAGCTCCATATAGAATTGCAACTTTGTTAGTGATATGTGAACCCAAATATATGTGATCGAATTCAAAGAGTTCAGGCTGCTCCGGAGAGTCTACTTCGCTGATTATAACAATTTAATCATTTAATGAGCAAAAGTAGTCAGATCATAAGGAATAGCTTCAAACAAGTATGACAAAAAAACTAACTAAACTTAAATCAGACACGTGCAACTTACAAATCAGACGGTGTATCGAGCCATGAAAGAAGTTCAGGAACATTAAACAATAGCATGCTACCAGTATCCACCCAGCAGCAATTTCCTCCAGATTTCCTCTGGTTTATTGGGTAAGAGTGATCTACCTTACCATCTGAGGTAAGAATTGCTGTTATAGAGTTATCTTCATCATCAATAGGAAAAGAAGATAATGATTCCTCTGCAAGTTGCTTGTAAAGAGCCAGCCTAGGGGATGTTGATCGAAGAGTGAGCGAAAATTCATAAATTGATCCTAAGTGATCACTTAAGAACGAGCGACCGTCATTCACAATAATCTCTAGACAGCATCGAGCTGACGAACAATTTGAAGCTCTGTCGGGCTGCAACCACAGTTCAGTAAACTCCCAGAACAGCTCTTTCCACTCTTTAGAGAGTAACTCGCTGCATGCAGATGTACGAACCCATCAACAAAAACATACTATGGTTGTAACACAAGAAAATATCTGTAAAGGTGTAGCTTATCATTCCAGGATAAAATTCCTTATGTAGACCAAAATGAAACTGACTCCCACACCCGGATGCATCCAGTCTCTACACCTACATGGAAACTAGCCGTGATTCCCCCCCCCCTGGTGCATATTCCTCACAAGAAGTCGAATAGTATGAGGAGGAAAAATTAAGCTGGAAAGTTTGGGCATTTCCGGCGAAGGTGATGTCGGTTGGACAAAGCATCATCGTCATTGCTCGAACATTTCTTGCCATGCTATGTAGCTTCAAGGCCAATACTTTCTTTCTTAGGTAAGTGGATTATTGTGATGACTGTGTTCGTATGTTGGTTCTCGCGGAAAGTAAGAATGTGCATTGTTGGAAGTTGGAACAGATGATGAGAGTGTGGTTGTGGTACGTCTATTTTATAGTGTTTTCACCCACAAATTGCACTGTTTTTAATATCTATAATCCCTCATTTGCACTAATTCTCTTGCATTTTCATTGCACAATGTTGTTGCATGATATTTGGATTTGTTGTGTTCGTTTCCTGCAGGTGTGGACATTTATCCTATCCTAGGGAGATTCTTCCCAATTTTCCTCTAGTACGCTCAAGCTCCCTATGGAGCACGGGCGTGCTCGATCAGTATATGCATGTTGCATAACCCTTGGGATAGGTACTGGCGTGCGTGTTCTTTGGGCATACATGTGTGTGCGCTATTTCTGCTCCAGCCTCCAGGCTGCAATATCAGTTATCTGAGAGCGCCCGAACATCTTCTTCAAGCACACATGTGTCGCGGAGTACGCTCATTTCGCAAGTTTTCTAATCTTGTCCAGTCATTATTCACGCAGGTCCCCTGCGCCTTTATGAGCACGGGCGTGAGTGTGTTTTCCTGATCCAATATATATGTCTGTTGGGGCATTTTTGAGGAGAAGTGGAGTTTAGGAATCACCTAAACAGTGTCGCCCTCTCTTCCTTTTGCTAATCTAGGTCTTCTTGAGGCCTCCTTCAACCTTTTCTCAAGGATTTCAAGGCACTTGGTGAAAGAAGCTCAATTTCTCTTTTGAAGAGCTAATGAGCAAGATGTTTGCTTCGAAGTGGATAAACATAGAGAGAAGACGACTCATTAGAAGGTCGTGACAGCATTTTTATTACCCAAGGTGATAGCCAAGGAGAGCCCGGTTAGGTGGATTGACAACTTGTATTCCTATCCCTGATTCCAAGGAAGAGACTCTCTTTCTACTTCAAGGCGAAATCATGTTTCACCCTCGTTTGTGGTAACGAAGGTGTATTCTATCATGTTTTCAACTATTAATCTGTGAACACTATTATTTTCATAATCATTATTACATGAAAGAGTTTGCTCGAAGTTGTTATGTTTGAGAAATGAGATTAGTGGTTATGTGTCCAGACGATGTCGTATTTTAGTTTATTAGCTGGATCAAAATTATCTCAATCTAATTGGCTTAATTTGCTAGTGGTGAATACGTCGACAGATACTACCATTTTGCGCTCCTTGAAAAGACGACAAGCACAGAGTGTTACACTGATCAGTTTATTACTTGCAGTTGGTACGCTTGTCGTGCATCAGGTTGTCGGGGAGCACGGAATATTATAGGAGGTACTTCGACTAATGCATCGATGCACAATTAAGCTATTTTTTCTTTTTCTCTATTTTGTTTCCTTCTTTTTCATGTTTTTTGTTGTATTTGCATTAAGTGTAGTTGGACCGATCTTGTGGAAAGTGATTTTGGGAGTTTTGTTTGTTGCAGGAATTACAGTCGTTGTTTATGAACAGGAGGATCAGGGTTACTTTGCCCTTCGACCCCGAGATTGGGCGAACCTTATGTCAATTAAGGAGAGAAGTTGGAGAAATGGCAGGTGACGAGAATGGGATACATATTGATGAGACCTCGGCCTAGGAGGATGACTATGAGAGAATATTCTCTACCAACTGTGGGGAGTTTTCACCCATTATTCGACCTGTTATTCCTAATTATGCTTTTGAAATCAAGTCGGTGATCATCCAAATGACAGAGCATGGTACAGTTTTCCGGTCTACCACTTGAAGAACTTCAGCTCCATATCAACAGTTTTCTCGAGATTTGCAACGACATCCCGCTATAACGGAGTCACCAGTGATAATGTTTGATTAAGATGATTCTCATTATCTCTTCGCAATCACGCAAACGTGTGGATGTTATCACTTGCTCCAGGATCCACCGATTCATGGGAGGTCATGCAGAAAAGGTTTCTCGGGAAGTATTTTCCAGCGGAAAAGCTAATGCAAGCGAGAAATGAGATCACCACTTTTAGGAAGATATACCAAAAATCTCTAGCAGAGGCTTGGGAATAATTTACGGGTTTACTGAGAAAATGCCCTCAGCATGATATTTAGTCATGATTTCAAGTCCAAATTCTTTATCATGGCATGGAACCTTCAATTCAGGCCACGGTCAATGTCGTTGTTGGTGGGTAACTAATGAGAAAGACGTCGGAAGAATCTCTTGGTTTGATTGAAGAAATGGCCACAAATAATTTGTAGTGGGGCACGGGAAGAAATATTCAATGGAAGAATGGGGGTGTTGGAGATTTGGGTAACCTCGTTCCTTATTCTTCTCATCTACATTTATTTTGTTTTACCATTGATATTTGTGAAAAATCAAAGTTCTAGGAAGAAGTGAGTTTGTTGATTTGGGATGTGTTATTGTTTGTGTGCATCAATATATTTTTCAAAGATCATTTGTATGTGATGTGGGAATGTTATAATTCTTTGTTTGTATCTTTGCACCTAAATTTGTGGTATTTGTCATGTCCTTTTGCTAATTCCCTCACCTATGTGGAAAGCATTGCTTAAAGAATAGCTCATGTTATCAAAAGTTAGTGACTTTTGGCCTCTTCGATGTGCTTTTATGAGAATAGGATGTAGAGTAATAGTATTAAAATAAATTTGAATTACACCTTTTTTTGCACATGCTATGAAATATTATTGCATAGTTACTGTAGGGATAAATTCCTTGCTCAATTGAAATCGGGATATTCGTCGTCATTCCTAGTGTTGATCCTATCACGATTTTGAAACATTGCATAATTGGAGTCGATTTGGAATAGGATCTCAGTCATTCTTTGGATCGTTTGAGCCTTACACCAACCTTACATCAATAATCTATGTTTAGCCACGTTGTGCTTACACCTTCCCTTTTGATTTACATCGCCATTCAATCACACCAAAGTCAAATTGCTTTCTTATTATTACGTGTATGCATCGAGTCATTACCATTTTGATCGTGATAATTAAGTTTCTTTAATGATTTAAATTTGATGAGCATCATGTTGATGTTGTTTTGGTGTTGTGTAAATAAGACTGTAGTAGTTGAAAATTTGCGGGGGTGAGAGTATAAAATACATCTTCACTTTTAAGAGAAAATTTAGAAATGAAACAAAATGTTGGAGATGAAGAAAATTTATGACGTCTATATTGTATGTGTAGCTCTCTTGGTGATGTTGGCCGAGTAATACCTAAGTGTGGGGAGGGGTCCTTGTCATTTTCTTGTTGTGGTAATTCTCTTTTTGCAAGCTCAATTCACTCTTCTTAAGCATGATCTTGCCACCACATTTATCTTTGCTTTTCTTACCTTATGCATGTCTTATGTTTCGACCTAGAGAAGCCCTAGTGACTCCAAGTTTTGATTTCAATTCTGTCTGTGGAGAAGTTTTGATGGGGCGGGCTTTTGGGCATTATCAATGGTGGATTCCAGTATGGAGCTCTCGGGTGCAATTGAGCTAAGAATCCTGACTTGATAGTAATTTTACTTTCTCAATGCATACTTCTACAACTCAATCTACCGTTGCGATGTTAGGCTTTTTGAATTTCTTTGTTGTGTGCTTAGAAAGTATTGTGTGTTCATCTTCTATTCTAATGTGTTTCCTCTACCACGTTTTCATTTATGTTATACGGAGAATGAATATGATATTATCTTGTGATTGTACAACCCCATATCCGGCAAGCGGGATCGACAGGAGCCGGCCCAACCATTTGGCGCAGTTCGAATCAGGCAAGTCAGCCAGGGGGTGGCGAGTGCAGTAGGGTTGCTCGGCCCGCCCAGATTGGGGGTGAAGCAGGTGCGGGGCGAGTGGAGTAAGTGGACTCGCACTCGCCCCCGGCTCTCGGTAGTAGTAGGCGAGTTGGGCAGGTCAGGCCCGCTCTCGCCCCGGGACATGGGGAGGCGGCGAGTGTCAGCTCCATCGAGCACTCGCCGCACCAGGCGAGTGGGAGTTTTCATAGACCACTCGCTCAGTGATGTTTTTACCATTCCACCCCCGTTGGTCTGCCAGTATCCCCCCAAACAGCGGAATTGCGATGTTGGCACCATTTTCAGAAAACTATAAATAGACCCAAGGGGGTACCTCAAAAGGCAAGCTTTCCAGTTTTCTAATTCTCAGATCTTCTTGCGCTTTCTGAGGTCCTCTTAGCTCAGCAGAGGTTAAGGAGGGGAAGCGCTCTAAAATCTTCCGGGTGTGTGGTGGGACCTCCGTGCTGGAGTCTTGGGTCAATTTTGAGCTCTAAGTCTTCGGTTAGCCAAACTTGCTAGGAGAAGTAAGTGTGTGATCGCCCCTTCCCCAAGAGTTTGAACTCCACAACAGTCGGTTCTCGATTTCAACAGTGATACATTCTTTTGCTTTTAAACTTCATCATCTTTAAATAGTGAGAATGTTGAGCTTGGGCAACCAATTATGCAAGTGTGGGGGTATATGATACGTCTATTTTATATAGTGTTCTCACCCACAAATTGCTTTGTTTTTAATGCCTATCACACCTCATTTGCATTATTTCTCCTGCATTTTCTTTGCTCAATGTTGTTGCACGATGTTCGGGTTTGTTGTGTTCATTTCCAACAGGTGCAGACATATCCTATCCTAGGGAGATTCTGCCCAATTTCCATTGAGCACGTTTGTGCACCCTATGGAGCACAGGCGTGCTCGATCGGTATATGCATGTTGCAGAACCCCTGGGATAGGCACGAATGTGTGTGTTCTTCGAGCATGCAAGTGCGTGCGCTATTTCTGCTCCAGGATGCAATATCAGTTATCTGAGAGCACTCGTGTGTCTTCTTCACGCACGAGCATGTCGCGGCACACGCTCATTTCGCAGGTTTTTTAATCTTGCCTTGACATTCTTCACGCAAGGCTCGTGCGCCTTTATGAGCACGAACGTGCGTGCGTTTTCCTGATCCTATATATATATATATATATATTTGCTAGGGTGTGCGCCTTTATGAACACGAACGTGCGTGCGTTTTCCTAATCCTATATATATGTTTGCTAGGGCATGTTTGAGGGGTGTGGAGTTTGGGAATCGCCCGAACAGCACCGCCCTCTCTTCCTTCTGCCGATCTAGGTCTTTTTGAGGCCTCCAACAACCTTTTCTCGAGTATTTCAAAGCACTTAGTGGAAGAAGCCCAGTTTATCAGTTGAAAAGCTAGTGAGAAAGACGTTTGTTTCGAAGTGAATGAATATAAAGATAACAAGGGTGATTAGAAGGCTGTGGCAGCATCTTCCTTACACTGGACGACAGCCAAGGAGCGCCTGGTTAGGCAGATTGGCAACTCGTATTCCTATCCCTACTTCCAAGGAAGAGATTCTCTTTCTACTCCAAGGAGAATTCTTGTTTCACCCTCTTTTGTGATAACGAAGGTGTATTTTATCATGTTTTCAACTGTTAATCTGTGAACATTCTTATTTTCATAATCATTATTACATGAAGGAGTTTGCTCAAAGTTGTTGTGTAGAAGAAATGTGATTAGTGATTGTGTTCAGATGATGTCGTATTTTAGTTTATTAGCTAGATCAAAATTATCTCGAATAAAATTGGCTTATCTTGTTAATGGTGAATACGTCGACGGAAACTACCATTCCGCGTTCCCTGAGCAGACGATAAACCCTGAGTGTTGCACTCATCAATTTATTACTTGCGACCGGTAAGCTTGTTGTGCATTAGGTAAAAGCATTGATTTTGGGAGAGGATTGTATGAATTATTTTGTTTAATCTTCTTTGGTGTATGGTGGCTCATCCGCAAAACCACTCTATGAATGAATTATTTGTCAAACACTGAATATGATCTTCGAATAGACTTCTTAGGTATTTCCTCAATAGTCGCAATATTATTCTCAATAATAACTAATCAACACTAGAATTTTGGTTTCTCATGAATGAATATTAATTGATAAAATTTAGTAGAAGTTTCAATGGTAGAAACTTACTGGCTATATTTCCTTTTCTTCATAGGCACATTGAAGATTTCATTTATATTCTTAACTAATGATTTGATTTTATTGTTTAAATCTATTTGTATTAGTCCGCAGATAATAAAAATTTTACAAATAACAAAATTTCATTTTGTTTTGAGCACCAAATAGTAAAAATCTATGAATAGTCAAACTTAACTTCATGCACCAAATCTTTTTTTGTGTGATCAGAAATAATAGTACAATAGCATGACTATTATGAATATGATTTAAAAATGATTCCACAATGGCAAAAATAATCTTCATTAAATATAAGTGATAATATGCTTAGCAAAATGCGATGAACCTATGGCTCTCAATCAAAAGAACTAGAATTATTAGCTTTATCAGGGTTTAAAATTAGGAGTAACCAGCATACATATTCTATCTACTTCATGAGGTTTCTCTTAATCAAAATATTTTACAAAACTCTTACGCATAGATAACTGTGAGATTGCTTTTCCCTATCTATGCATCTCTCGGGTTCTCTTTGGCAAATGTTTTAATTTCATTAAACACATTATTTTTGTCTACACATAACTCTCATAGAGTACTAGCTTTTAATTGCAGTGGAATAAATATATCAATGAATATTTTTATTTTATTTTTATTTCTTAAAAGTGAGATAATTGGCTTCTGAACATAAAACAAAGATATCTACAGATAACAAATTCCATCCATATTGAATTATATGGGAGCTCACGGGATCAGCTTTTCCCCCTTCTAAGTGGCTTGGAACTAAAAATCTGAATGACTCCGTACACAGACGCTTCCCCTTCCATTTCTATTTTTCAGTCTACACGCCCGCATCAACACGCCGCTCTCTCCGTTCCCTCCCCGACCCGACGCGGGTATGTGCGTCTGCAAAAATCATAAACCGCCTTCTTCCACCGCTTCCCCTTCCAATTTCTCCTGCCCACTCCGCTGCTCCCGATTCAAACAGACATCGACGCCCAAATCCAGCCCGCTTCCGCTACCACTCGCTATCACTGCGGATGGAAATCCCGGAAAACCCCCGCCCCGATCCGCCGCAACCCCCTCAATCCGCAGTGCCCCGTCCTCCTCCCGCGTGCCGCGAACGCTGGCGTCGCCGCTCGCTCAGCCGCCTCCACTGTGGTCTGCTATTTCCTCATCCCCTGCTTAACGTTGTTGCTCTCTGCTTTCCCCTTTCAAAGTCTGTCTTGTTCCTCTCTCACACACTCTCTGCTCCTCCTCCTCAGGCCGCTGCTTCTGCTGTTCGGTCCGTTGCTTCTGCTGTTCGGTCCGTTGCTTCTGCTGCTCTTCCTGGCTTCGCCGAGGGTCTTCTTTTGATCCACAGGCTCAATCGCCAGCTCCGCCTCCACGACATGCTTTCGCCCGACCTCATTTTGCCCAGAAAATCCATCCCCTCTGCCGGTTTTCAACTTTGGGCTGAACTGCGTTTTATAATTCGCTTATGATTTCTCCTTCCCTCACTGTTGCTTCCGATTTGGGTTTTCTATCCGAGCATATCTGCCGGTTTTCCTCTGCAAATTGCCACCCAGGAAGGACATACTGAACTCAACTCCACACTCAATCTCAGAGAGGCAAGTATTTTTCACTGGTTTTTGTTTGTTATATCCTGTTCAATTAAGCAATTATGAACCAAATTTGACATGACTGCAAGCTAAAGTATCTCACCTCCATCTTGGAGTTAACTATAAATTTTCCAGTTGATTTATGTTGTGCTTTAAGCAATTATTCCTAATTATGAGTGACTGCAAGCTTCAAGTACCTCACCTTTACCTTCGAGTTACTGTCAATTTTCCAGTTGATTTATGAGTGCTTTCATAGCTTTCCTCTCATTATTTACTCAATTTTTTTTTTGAGATTTTATTGACTTGATTAGTCCAAAGCAACTCACAGCAAATATTTCACCCAATGAATATCTCCCCTCCCCAGTACTGTCATTGCCCTTGGTAAGCCACTGTCATGCTATTTGATGATGACATTTTACTACACTTTCACCCTCCTCTTTTGCTTTCAGATTACTCTTACTTCTTTACTATCATTTTTATAGTTCCATAATTAATATTGTTTCCATAATCATTTTAGCACCATGAACATTTTTTGTATTTGCATTTGCGTTGGGCTCCCAAGACAAATGCTATGTTTACACCAAGACAGAATGAGAGTTCCTTGATCTTGATGACATTTTACTACACTTTCACCCTCCTCTTTTGCAACATGTAAAATTGAAGTTTATAAGCCTGAATTCTTCACCATTGCCAAGTTTCAGAACGTGGATGAACTCCATCTTTATCCTCCAGCTTAACCTATTAATTTTCTATGACATTTCAATTATATTATTTTTCACTCAATTATATTATTGCTGCAAACTAAGCCTCCTCACCATCTTCTCTTTATGAAATGTGACAATGTGATTAAAACGTGTTAATTTAACGATTCAAGAGATCGAATAAGGTTAGCTACTGATCTCCTCGACACGACGGCCACCCCATTTCGTTGTTGCTCTTCTCTCGCAGTGTCATTCCTCTCTGCATTTTCTATTTTATTTTGAAGCTCATAAGCGCATTTCAGTTTCTAGATCATTTCCCTGTCCCTCCCGGAGAACCCCTCGCACCTCTTCCCGTTCTTCCATCGATGAAAGATGTCGTTCACGTGCCACTTTCAGCCGCCCTTATGTGCCCATGGCAAAACGCACACCACTCCCTTGCCTGGGTTCATGTCGCCCTCCCATGGCACCGCTTCCTCCTGCCTCGCCCTCACCGCTTCCTCCTTCTCCCGTGCGATTTGTACCTGAAGAGGTGCGCTGGTTTGCTCTTCCTCACGGCGGTGCTGAGAGGGCATAGGTCGTCCCTCTTAGGGTCTTATCCCGCCGCGTGCCTGTTGATTTAGGATGGGCTGCAGAGGAAGGATCTTCCCGAAAAAGCCCTCGCTTACCGTTCTTTCCGTCGCTCTCGCCGCTTGAATTTTGGATCTTAATTTTCTTTGATTCACTGCTACTTCCCGTTCACCATCTTCTCCACCGCAAGAGATCTAATGATCTTCTTTTTTCAATCTTCCTCCCTCCTCTCTCAATTTATTAAGTAAGCAAAACAATTCAATGGTATGCAGTTAGTGATTATGGGCTTGCTGGGTTCTGTCTCCCAGCTTCCCTGTAGAAGAGATAAACAAAAGCTGATTAGGGTGATATATTTACTGGTTTGGGCTGCAGAGGAAGGGATAAAAAACATTGTGCTGTTACTGAGATCCTAATCTTCTTTCTCTATTTGAATATGTGTTTTCTGTAGAAGAGATCTAATGGAATTGTGTGGAAGCAGGGTCCGCTTCTATTCGGCCGAAGGCCGCCCGGAGCATCAAGCACGGGCGAAGCCCATGCGCAGGCGGGCGAAGCCCGCCTGATGCGGCCGAAGGCCGCCCGAGAGCATCGAGCACGGGCGTAGCCCGTGCGAAGATGTTCGTTTATAAATAAAGCTCAAATATACAAAAGAGTTCTAGCATTTAAAATAGATGCACCGCAATTTTGACTATTAGCATTATCTTTTTAAAGGGATCACATATGATAATTGCACCGTAAAAAATTTAGAGGCAGGGGTTATGGTGTTCAGGAGGCACACTAAATGCATGAATGTGTCTCGTGAATCGTTGATTAAGCTGACAACTGAATACTGGAGTGATCCTTAAGGGAGGTATTATGGCAAAGAAGGATCAAAATAGTCCTACAGGTTGAAACTCAACCTACTTTTAAAAGAAAAGTATTTATGGACACAAATTAAACTTAGCAATCTATATAAATTAATCAAAGTACTTGATTTATGTTGCTTTGAATAGCTTCCTTTATTGATATGGAGATCACATTATGGATAAATCAAACAATTTGTCATCCTCAAGAGTTTAATAGAGCACTTTGACATTCTTGACGACTTGGACTGCTGTCTGATTATCATAGTACAGGCTTAAGGAATTGACTTGTAGCCTAGACAAGGGAATTTCTAAAATCAAATTTTCGGTCCAGTTTGCCTCTTCACCAGCCAAAGCTAAGGAAACAGTTTGGCTTCTATAGACGGTAAAGTTATATAAGTCTGTCTTTTGAATTTTCAAACAACAGCAGGTCCACTCATAATGAATATGAATCCACTGCTAGACTTACTATTATCAATGTATGAACACCTCGAGGCATCAGAGTATCCATCCACAGTAAGAGGGTAACCAGTATAGCACAGAGCATGATCTTTAGTATCTCTCAGGTATCTCATTAGTCTGTGTAAGGCATCCCAATGCTCTTTGTCTGAACTACTGGTAAAGCGACTCAACATGACAATAGAGAAGACAATATCAGATCTTGTACAACTAGTGGTGTACATGAGGCTACCAATGATCTTCGAATAGTTTACTTGGTCAATGTTGGTCCTTTCATTCAGACGCAACTTGACGTTTGGATCAAATGGTGTCTCTACAAACCTACAGTCTTTATAACCCCGGGTAGAAAGAATTTATTCTACATAGTGAGCTTGACTAAGAGAAATGCAACTCTTGCAACCTCTAACTTTCATTCCTAAAAGGGTATCGACGAGACCAAGGTCCTTTATATCAAATGCTTTTGCAAGAGTGGATTTAATATCACTTACTGCAGTAAGATCCAACCCTCAGAATCAACATGTCATCCACATATAGACATATGATGATTGTTTTATTTGACATTGAGTAGTGATAGAGACACTTGTCTGAGAGACTGGACTAAAATTCAATGTTTTTACCACTTGGTCAAATTTTTTGTGTCACATCTTAGGAGCTTGCTTAATCTCATATATTGATTTATCTAGTTTGCACACTTTCTCTTTTAGATCTTTATGTATATAACCTTCAGGTTATGTCATGTATATCTCATCATCAAGCTCTTCATTCAAGAAGGTTGTCTTCACATCAATCTGATGAACTATAAAGTTCTCGATAGAAGCTAAGGCAAGAAGAATCCTAATAGTGGATAGGTGACATGCAGGTGAATAGACATCAAATTAGTCAATTCCCCCTGTCATTTATAACCCTTAGCTAGTAGACATGATTTATATCTGACTATAGACTCATCACTATGCAATTTCTTCTTTAGTACCCACTTGCATCCTATAACTTAGCTCTTTTTGGCAGGTCAACTAGATGTCAAGTGTTATTTTGTAGCAACGAGTTCATCTCATTATCGATGGCTTCTGCCCACATTAATGCATCTCTAGTTCTCATTGCTTCCTGATAGGAAAATGGATCATCCTCTAAGTGGTAGGTGATGAAATTCTCACCAAAATCTTTAGGAATTCTATCTCTTGTAGATAATCTAAGAGGAATAGGTTATACCTCTAGAGGTTCGGAAGCAATGTTAGATGGGCCAGCTTCAGGTTCTACCGTAGATTCTAAAATCATATCAGTAGCCCCGGAGATGGTCAAGCCATGATCTTTGGTAAATTTGTGTTCAAAGAAAATAACATCTCTAGACTCTATCATTGTATTAGTGGATAAATCCAAAAATCTGTCAACTATACTATCTTCTGCACTACTTAGATAAACACAGGTCGTTGTTCTAGGTCTAACCTTAGGTCTCTTAAGGTCTTATATTCTTATATAAGCAATACAATTTCAAGTCTTTAGAGTGTCATATCTACAAGGATGATCATGCAACAACTCATACAGAGTAGAGTTGAGCTTTAAGTGAGACACTATTTAGAACGTGATTTGTAGTTAGGTTGCTTCCCCACAAAAGGAATTAGGCATGTTAGCTGTGAGGAGTATATAAGTCAACATCTCTGTTAAAATTATATTCTCACGCTCAGCAATAGCGTTTAATTGCGGTGAGTAACAAGTTGTGGTTTCTAGGATTATACCCTCAGAGGCACAAAAGTCCTTAAACTCAGTTGCAGTGCACTCTCATCCTCGATCACTTCTAAATCTCTTAATCTTTAAGTTTAACTAGTTCTCAACACGAGTTTTAAAGATCTTGAAGATCTCAAACGCTTCATCTTTCAATTTCAATAGGTAGACATGACAATATCTGGAAAAATCGTCGATGAAGGTAATAAGATATTTCTTTCCCCCTCTACTAACATGACTTCTAAAATCGCAGAGGTCAAAATGTATCAATTCAAGAAGTTATGTACTCCTAGATACTGACTTAAAAAGATTTCTAGTAATCTTAGTTTGGGCACAAACATCGCACCTATCAAATCGAATAGAAAAATCTAAAGAAATGTTATGAATTTTAGCTAGATCTTGCATTTTCTTATAGTGCACATGTACAAGTTTATTGTGTAATAACTTTGGAACTATAAAAGCTGAACTCACTTGATTAATGCACTCATTTTCTAGGCTAAGTCTATACATATCATTGATCATATACGCACAACCAAAATAGTGCGAATTAACTGCTAAAGTTATTCTACCGTTTTGGGTTGTAAAAGAAATGTCAGTCTTATCTAACAAACTCATGAAAACTAGATTTTTGGTTAAACTAGGAACTACTCTAACATGCTTTAAAATTAAAGTTTTACTTGAACAGAGGACCAGCTCTGTTGTCCCAACATGAGTAACATCAGTCTCTCCTCCATTGTAGTTCCCGACTTTGTCCTGGATTGCTCTGACCTCTGAGAGAAGACCTCTATCATTTATGACGTGATAGGTGGCATCGTTGTCTAGCCACCACTCAAAAGACACACTGTGGTGCCTACCCCAATCATAGCCACGAAGGACTTGAGATCAGAGTTGTCGACCACCATGCTCGTCACATTTTGTGGGGCTTCCTCCTTTTTTCCTTTTAGACCCTTGCATCCTGTGACCCAGTGATCTCACTTGCTGCAGTTGTGACACTTTCCCTTCTATCTTTTGAGAGAAAGCTTTTTGGCCGTCGTTTGTGCAGTGGTTTCACCCGTAGGTACCGGGGGCTTTTGAGAAGGCTTGCTAGGTCTAGAAATGAAGTTGACAGCCTATGAGGGTTGAGCAACTTGCTACGAGCTTTTCCCAACAATGTTCCGGTCCTCAATGTGTATGAACCTTTTGAGTTCATCTAGAGTGATTTTCTCCTTCAATCTGTGCATTTCAGTCATGAAGGCGAGTCATTCAAGAGGCAGCTTGCTCAAAATCATGTACACAAATAAATTGTCATTCATATTAGACTGGTCGTCCTCCAGCTTATGACGAAGGTTCTCTAGTTATATGATCTGAGGGGGTGACTGACAGGTTTGTTTTGAATCTGAAGTTGAAGAACTTCTCTCTAACAAGCGACTTCGACAGTCCTTCCTCCTTCTGTAAATGCGCGTTCAAGCGATTTCAGATCTCCTTTGCAGATTTGTATGTGTAGTAGGTCAAAGCGAGATGGGAATTGAGGGAGTTCAGGAGGTAGTCCCTATAGAAATCCTCATTCTCGTTCCACTGGTATTCGTCCACATCCTCACGGGTAGTAGCGAAATCACTCTGCACAGTATAAAAAATTTCTCATTCTTTCATCCCTAGTTGGACTTGAATTTTCCAACTAAGGAAGTCAGTGGCGTCGCACGATTGTAATTTGACAGTCTCGAGCGCACTTTTCTTCGACATCGCACTAGATTTAAACAAAAATTAAAATTCAAGAACGAGGTCACCTGAGCCATGCGGAGACGAGTCCAAAGCTTCGGATCCAATCAAAAATTATATTAGTTTGTTCCTCCTCTCTGGTTAAATGTAGTTGCCGACAAGTAGAATTGCGCAAAAATATCACCCCATAAATGCACATAAAACTGCTCCCTCAACTGCTTTTTAGATCTGCTGAAGTGGAGCTTTGAATCCTTCAGAAAGTATTCTGAATTTGGAGAAGCTCGGTGAACAGGATCCCACTCTTTGAACAACAGAGATAAATCAAATAACTGGGAGCAATTTTAATAATAGAAACAGCCTTGAGTATGTTTTCTCCAATATCAGTGCTTAATCGTCTTCTCCCTCACTAAGGAGATCTGGAGACCGGAATAAGGCTTTAGAGTGAGGAACCTTCCCTACTGTTAGTGAACAAAACAAGATCGCGATAATCAAGACCGGAATAGCAACATAATCAAGATCACGGCAAGGATCGACGAGCTCTAAAGCAACAAACAGTGAGGATCCTTCCTTGTTGTTAGTGAACGAAACAGGAAGGAGAATCACGATCAAGGCGTCAACAGGCGCAAGAACAGGGACGCGCAAGAACAGGGACGACGGCCGAATCTGGGAAACGGCGGCCGAATCTGGGAAATGGCGGCCGAATCTGCACCGGAGGCGGCCAAATCACCACCAGGCGGCTGGGAATCCGCGGCCCTTCATCCCGATAGGCGGCGACAGCACAGGAAAAAAAACGTGATTTCCTCCTCCGTTCGGCAGCAACGAGATGTCCTCCTCCATTCGACAACAAGTGAAAACAGGGGCGCTGACGGGAAAAACCGGGAAGCGGACCAGTCGGCGACTTCACGATCTTCAGAGCCCCTTCGACTGACGGCTTGACCGGCATAGATCTACGACCTTTGTGGGATGAAAGAATGTCTCTCCCTTTGCGATCCTTGACAGCGGAGGGGTTTTGCGATTCCTTCTTCGCAATTCAGAGCGGCGGCGACCAAAATTGCGAGCGGTGGAATGTAGAGAGCAGATGTGTGCGAAGCGAAAACCCTAAACTATTATCTTGAGAATGTTGAGGCTACGCTCGAGATAGTCCACTAAGGCTCATCAAGTGTGGAATGACCTTATATAGTATCTCCAGCGTAGAGTCTTGCCCTAGAGTGACACAAAACCCAATGTGTTATTCCGAGTCGGTCTCGACACGCGCGAATATATATTAATACCCTGACAAAGGAAATCCTCCATCACCCTACTTGGAGTCTGGTGGGTTCATTGCATCATGGTTCATGAAAATTCTCCTAGATCGGGTGTACATGGTGCACGAAATTGTCTGAAATCTCAGTATTGAATTCTCCGGGGCCAAGACTTAGGCTATATTTTGTTCGACGGTGGCTGGTGCATTCGGTGAGTCGAAACATCACTTTGGAACCAGAGGGGAAGAGGTGAGGGTCAAAATGGAGTGGATCGAGCCCGTTTCCTCCTTACCGAGGGTGCAAACGGAGCAAACGCCGTCGATGGCCGTTTGTTTACCTGACGTCCGGCGGCATTTGCTCCAATCGGAGGCGGCAAAACGTGGAACCAAACAAAGCCTAAACACGACACTGAACTCTAGGCTCTAAGTAGAGTTGCGGGTTGCTGAACAGCACAACCCAAGGCCGAAAAATAGTTTCCTTGAAATCTGGAAGATGATGGTGAGGGATGCAGGAGTGAGGATGGATGTCCACAGGAGGTAGAGGGAGCTTTAGATAGGTACGGGACATAAGATGGTTGTAGACTGGCCCTGGATTGAGGAGTTGGCCGACGGTTGAGGCTCCAGAATAGTGGATGGTAGAAGTTCCCCATAGGGGAAGTAGGAGGGACATTGTAATTAGGGGTTACAGAGTAGGAACCAGCTAGTTGGAAGTATTCTTCTCTTTACTTTTTGCCTATGAAACATCATTTCTCTCAATTTTACTTTTCAAACATGAGAGTAACTAAGGGTGAGTTAGTTTGGATGGTATTAGTATTCAACAATTGATTTTGAGAATGCAAAAATCAATATTGTTCTTCAGATCAATGATTTTAGGTCGGAATTGGTTTTGGGTTCAAAGTAATCGATACTGAAGTAAACCTACAAAGCCTTTTGTCGAATGTTTAAGTCTCACCATCGAATTGGTTTGGACTGTGAACTTACTCGGGAGCGTATTTTCGCCCCAATGTGCAATTTTATCTGAGCTCAATTTTTTTGCCCAAACATACGTTTTTTTAAAATGTGCAAAAAATTTAACCCGAATGCGAATTTTTTCCATATTAGCACACATTTGTAGCCTAAGCGTGCATTTTTTTGTCCGGGCGCTAAATTTTTCCCACGAGTGCATTTTTCACCCGGGTACATCATTATTCACACATGTGCACATTTTACACCCTAACACACATTTTCGTCCAGGGCGCGCATTTTTTGCCCAAGCGTATATTTCGCCAAAGGGGCATTTTTTTACTCTACTCACATTTTTATGAAGAAAGTGCAGACAGTTCTGTATGCAACGGTTTGTATCCAAACATAAACAAAACCGACAACTTTTTGTTTTTGGTAGCTAGCTTTAAACCGACCCCGACCCAAACCACGTTCGATTTGATTCATCGTTGACTCAATTTTTGATCGGTGCGGAAGGGGGTTTGCTTCTCTGGACCCTAATAACCCTCATGAAAAATCAAGGAATGTGAATGATCATTAACGCTTTCATCATCACAACTCAACGAACAATCAATCTTTTATGTGCTTATCTAATTTATCGGTCAAAAGTTTATAATTTAAAGCATCTAGCACATTATACTCATTGCATTAAATACATCTTGATGAAGCAATTTATTATTTGATTTTATTAATCAATAGTAATTATATTATATATGACGTTCGTATTTTGTTTTTTCGAATTTGTGGGAGATTGTAAGAAATTTTATTTAAAAATATTTATTTCATAATATTTAGTGGAGCATGTATGGTGTTTAGTATTTGAGCTCTACATCATTTATTGGAAAAGCCAAAAATATAATGAAGGGAACTTCAAATATTCGAGGGAAACCTTTCATGAAAGAAAAAAAAATAAAATATTTAGTCTCAGCATACTTATTTTTACTTATATTAGTGAGTATATAAAAAATTTCACATCGTATTTGTGTTGGAATATTTTACATATATTCCTGTTGTGGGTCACCCGGCTTTTCTCCTATCTGGAGAATTGTATCGTCTTAGCTCGGAATTGGACCGGACATGCAAACAACAAAAAAACAGCAGTAAATGACAAAAAAAATTTGACGTGGAAAACTCGAAATGTGTGAAAACTCACGTGATTGGATCTGTGACAGACCAAAATCCACTATTTCGTTGGAGTTTATAAAAGTTTAGATAATTCCTCAGAGGGTGGCATGTCACCTCTCCATTACAAGTACAAAGTATGAAAATAGTGGAAAAGAAACTAAGTCCTTGGAGCCTGGATGGAGCGCTCTAGTGGGGAAAATCGTCATGTCCTCTGAGCCTCGATGAAAACGCTCCTACTGAGTCGGATACTTGGTGAGAGCGCTCCTTGAGAGAAAAACATTGTGCCTTGGAAGCCTTGAGATGCCTCCGCACTATAGAGGGAGCGGAGCGAATTCTGAGCGGAGAAACGATCTAAGTCTCACGTTCTTGCCGAAAAACCTCAAAGCTCTCTCTAGCATATATATTTATTTGTCTTCAAATGAATGCCTGTGGAGCAATTTATAGTCTTATGGAGTGATATGTTGGTAATTGCGCTATGACAGAATTTGTGCTGGCAAATGACGTCGCTCCGCTTCGGTCACCTCGATCACAAATTTTAGTGAAATAACAAAAGTACCCCCCGGGTAGTCCAGAGGAGTGTCCGACGACGATGGCAGCCGCCGGAGGCGGCGACGGCTATCGGTGCACGCGTGCGGGGAACGCGCGCACCGATGGGGTGCTAGCCGCGCCCGCCCGCCCAAGGGGAGCGCTATGATTGCCTCGACGTGTATGCTTGTGCTCGGGTCAGATATGTTTGCGTGCGTTTCTACTTGCGCGGTTGCTTGAACCTTTTACCTGACTCAAAATTTCGTAAGGGGAACCCCATAAAATGCCCCCAAATTTTTGCAAGTCATGATCTGTGAAGCAATGAGCGCGGAAATTTTTTACTTTAGCTCGGGATGTCTTGAAGCCTTGCGATCATTAATTTTAGTCGTCAATAATCGCTCGTCGGAAATTGGAATGAAAATGTAATGTGATATTTTAGGTCATATCGTGGAGAATATTATATGTCGTTTCTCTGCGAGATATTTGATTAAGATATTTTTTACTTTATTACTTCATTTGAGAAAGGAGAATTTGACAAGAGATATTCTAATACCAATGACACATTCCATTATATGGCCTTTTTCCATATTTATAAATGAGAGAGAGTTTCTGCTTCTTTTCTTACATTGTTGTAGAGCACTTGAAGTTCTTGGAGCTCTTTTTCAGAGTTTCTGTGATCTTGTTGTCGTCATGTCTCTCTAAAAAAAGGTCAGTATTTTTATGAAATTATTTTGAAGTCCCGGTGAGGGAGAACGAGCGAGCGGGAATGGGTGTGCGCGGAGAATACAGCACGAGATAGTGTCGTCGTGGGGTGCGCGGAGGCGGCGGCGCGATGGGGCCTTGACATGGGCAGGGACGGCGCCCGTGCGGGGTGCCCGGGCGGCCGCGCACGGGGGCGGCCGCGAGCAAGCACGCGCATGTGCGGGTCACCCGTGCGGGCATCTGCGGGGAAGTCCGTGCGGGCGCGCGCGCGTTGCTATCGGTGCGGGTGCACGCGCTGGGTGTCGCACGCGGGGGGCCACCCGAGCATGGTTGCCCGCGTGAGAGTCTGCATCGTGTAGCCCACGCAAGCGTGCGCTCCCGACGACGCCCGCCCAGGCGCTTGCGGCACCATTTTTTTCAAGGGCTTGCAGGCGCTGCCCTACAAGGATTTTTTTCTTGGTTGTTTGTTTTTATGCTAATACTCTTCTTTGCAAGTGTCGAAGGGTAGCGCTCCGCCGCAGTCGATGCGTCTTCCTTCGACTCTAGGCCTCGTCCGAGTGAATAGTTGGAGACAACGCTTTGGGATTTTTGCGGGCATGGAGATTGTGATCCCATCCCCATTGGAGAACATTTTAAATCCTCCTCCGGATCACTTTGCGATCGCAGAGAGATGTTTGAAGGCGAGCTTTCTGGTTCCTCCTGTCGAGGATGCGATTGTTGTTTTTCAGTTCTATGGCGTTTTGGTTACACAAGTTTTTTAGTGATGTTGTCAAGGATCATAGACATGTTATGCTTCTTTTGAGGGCATGACTCTTGTATGTCGCATCGAGTTTTTCGCGAATGGTGCAAAGTTTGCCTTGATCTTGGCGACCAAATTGACGAGCGCAACAACAAGAGGTGGTTGCCGTCAAAAGAGAACACTGACCACCGTCATGGTGGAACATTGTTTGGGTTTGTCAAGAACTCGCGGATGCTGCCTGAGATTTGACGGGAGCTTCCGGATCGCTGTCGTCGTCAAGCAGGGAAGGAGTATGATTTTCCCCATCATTGGGCTTCAAGGATCCATGTGATCTGGGTGCCGCACTTTGCAAGATCAGCGCGTTCGTAGTTGATAAAAGGTTGGTTCTTACGGGCCACTTGACGGATGCAAAGCGAAGCTGGAGCGTGGAAAGAATAAGAAGATGAATTTTTCACAGAAATGGGGGGAGGCAGGCCATCCTCCACTGCCCACGAGGCAATTATTAAAGTCATTGATGACAGTCTGGATGTCCCGGTCGCTGATCCGCCGCCTGCTAAGATTGAAGAATTCCCAGAGCTTCATGCGGACGGGCCGGTTATTCAAGAGGACCCTGAGCTGCCGCTGGTGAAGACGAAGGGGAAGAAGAGGGAATGCTCTACTTGCCGAGCACTTCTCGAGAAGGTACATTTGTTGCTCTCATTATTTCCCTCTTTGGTTCGTTTTATATATTGGAATAATTTATTCTTTGCTTTTGCAGCTGGACAAGGTGCGTGAGATCGTACTCTCCCAGAACGATAGTTACGTGACAATGAACGATGAGTTTCATTCCTCGTGGACGAAGTTGGCCGCGCCCGAGGACACTTTGTTGGATGCTCGAAAGACGAACGAGAAGGCTCTTTTCTTGTCGGTTAATACAGAGTCCCGGTTATCTTATTACCAGGCTGAGGTAGAGACACTCAGGGGGAAGCTGAGCACGGCTGGCGCCGAGGTCAAGGCTCTTTGTGTGAGGCTGGTTGTAGTCGAAACAACCTTTGAGGAGTCGCTCCATTGTACTGAGGCAACAGATGCTACGATGTTTCAATAGGAGGCATAAGTGGAGCTGCTGAAGAAGGAGAATGCTCAACTATCCGCGGAGCTGAGGGACGTTGAGGTTGTGCGGGCGTCCGCGGTGGCCGAGTACAAAGGGTCATACGAATTTGAGATGGAGCGCACCCGTACTACAAAGGAGGCTCACTCTAAGATGATAGATTCCGAGATTGATTTGCTCGTGGAAGACGAGCGTGATGTCGCGTACTGCTTGGGTTTCGACAAAGGGTTTCGGGCTACTGAGAGGTTGTCAGAGCGCAATGATCTAGGCATGGAGGATGTTTCAGATGACGAAGTTGTCGCCAATATTAGGGGGTGATCCCACTGTACCCTCCTTTTATTTATTTGTTTGTTTTTGCTCTATCTTGTAGGTGCGCTTTTGCACCATCGCATGTTTTTTGTTATTCATGATGATGTAGCTCGTTGGACAGCTTTTATTTGAATGGAGGTCCTCTTTGTCTTTAGACCTTTTGTGTTTGGTTGTGTTTTGACATGCGTGCACCTTTGGCGGAGTAGCGCTTAGCTCAATCATTGATATTTTGAATAGGCCGCTAGCGGGAGACATTTGTCCGCTTGTGCTTTGGGAGGACCAGAGGCCGCTCAAGCGTTAGTGGTGAGGTACCCTTGTTTGCTTGTGCCTTTGGTGAACTTGGTCTATCCGTATGACAGTGGTGAAGAACTTTTGTTTGTTTGCGGCTCATGAGGATTGTGATTGTTCGGATGGAGGTGAGGAAGAACTTTTGTTTGTTTGCGCCTTAGGAGGATCAGGGTCCGTTCGAGTGAAGGTGACAAATAACCTTTGTTCGTTCGCGCCTTAGAAGGATAATGGACTGTCCGGGTGGAGGTGGCGAAGAACCTTTGTACATTCGTGCATGAGGACCAGAGTTCGTTCTGGTGGAGGTGACGAAAAACATTTGTTCGTTTGTACCTTGGGAGGACCGAGGTCCATCCTGGTGGAGGTGGTGAAGAACCATTGTTTGTTTGCGCCTCGGGAGGACCGGAGTCTATCCGGGTGGAAGTGACGAAGAACCTTTGTTCATTCGAGCCTTAAGAGAATTGGGGACGAAGGTGGAGGTACATACATATCTTTGTCCATCTCACCTAAGAGGTGCAAACATGTAACACCCCAAAAATGGAGTTGACGAGAACATGAAATTCGTCTAGCGGAGCTCGACGAAGATCGTCGAGCGGAGCTCGACGAACATGTCGAGCGGAGCTCGACGAACATGTTGAGCGGATCGTCGAGCAGAGCTCGATGAAAATGTCGAACGTTGAGCTGAGTTCGACGATTGTGGCCTGTTATGTGAATTAAACCCGTTCGACAAATTCTCTCCTGTTCGACGAGTTGCGTTCGACGAATGTGGTCCCGTTCGACGAAATGTCTAAAGCATATGTCACTGAGGTGGCGACTCGTCTCAGGTGCTGGTGTACGACCACTGAGTAGTGATTGACTTTTTTAGCTTCAACCCAAGCCGTTGCTGGGTTTTGATCGTACGGCTGGGGTACAATCTGAGGCCTCATCGGTAGAGGAATGGATATAGGAAATCATTCTTTTCTTTTTCTCTCTCTGTTCCTTACTTCCCGAGTTCTGGAACAGAGAAATCTCGACTGCTAGGGTTTGAGTGGATTGATTGAGTGCTGGAGGAGATCTTGGGGCTGGAATCAAAAGCCAAAGCTAGAATCGCGAAGGGGAAAGTGAGGCGGTCGTTTCCATCAACGTAGAAAAGCTTTGTTATGGCTCCGAAGAAAACTCCAAGGGTAACGATCTTCTTCCTTGAACATGTGAAGTCCTTATTTGACATACGCATGGATTTCTCCCACCAAAAGGTGGAATATTGAGGGATTTTTGTTGGGTTGATTTTTGAAATCCCCAAGAAGTCTTGCATATAAATCCCAAAATGTGTAGTACAGAATATGCATACTGTGTGAAACCCATCTGGATAGGTTGGTTTGGATTGGTGATATTTTATTTTGCACACCAGAGAAGACTCTGCGTATAAATGAGTGTTGTGTGGAGTCGGTGGGTTGTGCCTGTAAAGTGGAGCACCAGGAAGTACTGGAGTGGAATTCCAGGAAAATACCCTAGAAGTGCATGTGATGTATGCTTTGAAAGTCCAGTGTTTCTGGCACAATAGGTAGCTGCAGGATTTTCTGGATAGTTGGTCCAGATATGGTTTGGGCTGGGTACAGAAAGAGAGTTCTGTTGCTAACGTCAGACGATAGTGGTTGTCGCTAGCTATAGCTCCTAGCTAACTGTGATTGTGAAGCCAGTTGTAACGCCCCTGATTTTCCGGCAATTATTTAATTCTCATGTTAACGTCATAATGACGTAAGGGACGTTACGTTAACATGGAGTTGACGGCGCGGCGTCGTTAGTGTGTTTTTGCGTCTATTTGATCGAGTCGGCCAAATTCGTGAAATCTTGTCGAAAATGGAAAATTTCACATTGGAAAATTAAATTGATTAATTTTTGACATGCTCGTCAAGTTTAGTCGCGATCCGAGCGATATTTGAGGCTCGGCGAATTTCCAAAGTTTTGTAGAATTTATGTTCGCCGTATACTTTGAAGATTTATTTCTCAAGAACGGCTCATCGGATTTTGGTTCCGTCTTCGTCGTTATGTTCGTAGCGTCAGTGTTCGCCTACTTTGCGAATTTCATTTAATTCGGCACGCGTTGGGACCTCCGTTTTGATCTCGGATTTTCTTGTTTAAAAATATAGAATTGATTATTTTAATATTAAAGTACTATTCAAAAATGAAAAGTACTATTCATTCATATAGTTTGATCAAAAGGGTATATTTGCAAAAAATTATTTTTCATGCAAAATTTTACTCGTGTGAATTCTCCTGCTTCTCGAGTAGGTCGATTGTTCATGCAAAATTTTACTCGTGTGAATTTTCCTGCTTCTCGAGTAGGTCTACTGTTCATGCAAAACTTTACTCGTGTGAATTTTCCTGTTTCTCGAGTAGGTCTACTGTTCATGCAAAGCTTTACTCGTGTGAATATTCCTGCCTCTCGTGTACTGCATCCATGTACTCGAGTACTAAGTTTTAGTACTTGAGTAAATTAATTCTGCTTCTCGAGTGATCTTCTCACCTCTCGAGTGCCGCTTCTTGTTACTCGAGTGTTGATTCCAACCACTCGAGTAGTCTGTTTTCTACCTCTCGAGTACCTGTAAACTTGTTCTCGAGTGGTCTGCAGCCCTTCTCAAGTAGTCCGATGTAGTTTGCGTTCGAGCGTCGTTTTGAGAGTCAAAATGATATCGTATAAAAAAATGGTTAACATGAAATTTGTTCGTCTCGACGAGATCTACAATTTTTCTGTTAGGCACTTTTCGATTTGAAGCAATCCTAAACTTATATTTTTATCTTCCGTGCACCCGCTCGTAGATAGTCCGTTTTAGACAAGAAATTATATATATATACACACACACACACACACTTCTACTTATAAAATTATATAGATCTTCATCTTTTTCCTCACGTCATCACCGAACCAGAGAAGTGAGAGCGAGCCATAGAACGTCCGTTCGTGAAGCTTTGGATCGCCGCCGTCGGGGCTAGGGTGCTCGGAATCGCAAACCGAGCATAGATTCGAAAAGCTCTCTCCGTGATCTTCACGTTCGTTGTAAGTATTTCTCATTTCGTGGAAGTTTTTTTTAGGGTTTTCGGCCCTAACCTCTCTCTCTCGGCGTTAATCTTGTAGTTTCCGCTTCCCCGCGTCTTCTTTGCCCTGATCTGCGACGTGAGGTGATTCGGAGTATTTTTCCAATAAAATCGAGACAAGTGGTGTTCTTGCTCTTTCTCTTGCTCCTTTATTCTAAATTTTGTCACATTGGGTTGAGTTTGTCATGTTTCAATTATATTTAAACTTGTCCTTGAATTCTAATTTTTTTCTCTTTTCCTTGAATTGCGACTTGTTTTCCCTAAAACCATACCCTCAATTTTTATTTCATAGAAGTGGCAAACGAATTGGTTGTCATGTCGTTTTAACTATCGAGTCATCTTGATTGTTGTGACATCTTTTGCGTTCCATTTTTTTTTGATTAAACTTCACTTTGCTTGACCTTGAAATGTCTTTATGCAGTTCACATTGATTGTTGACCGTGAGTCTGTGATGAATAAAAAAAGAACTCTGCTTGTATAATTATGTAACTAAAGAAACACAGATGGACTGTGCGCGTCGGAGTTTCTCCCTCGGCATAGTGTCTTATGCTTGAGACTGTTCGCGTTGTGGACTTTCATCCCCAACACATTACCTTAGCTTAGTCTGTGCGCGTTGGGGTTTCTCCCTCGGCATGGTGCCTGTTGGCTGGGTTTGTGCGCGTTGTGGACCTTTTTCCCCGACACAGTACTCTTTACTGTTGAGCTGATCAGTCTCATTTTTATTGATGAATAACACAAATATTAATGAAAGATGAAAGTTTGAACTTCTGATGTTGGTGCTTTGTCCTGTCCTGATGATGTGATTAGCCATTCTTACTCGGCTAGATTTACTGTTGCTTACTTTTACTCTGCTGCTGACCCTTTTGTTGTAGTCGTTTTACAATTTCCTTCACTTTGAGGTTTGTTTAGTCTGCCTTTACTCTTTGCACCATTTGTATCTTGCTTCTGAGGTGTTCTTCTTTTGAATGTCTCAGGATCAGAGTAGTAGCAAGTTTAGCTGACCGTGTTGTGCTTTTGGTGCTGCGGGTTGCTACGACCGTTTGCTTCCACCTCAGAGCTTCGAGGTAGTTGAGTCTATTTAGACTTGTCAGATTTTACTATGGGTTCGTGCCAGTTGTTGACGCCCATAGTTTTTGACTTTTGCTGTGGTGGACTACTTGCTGCTTTTACTACTGTTACTTATTTTTACCTGTTTATACTTGCTCTTTAGGAAAGATTTATGTTATGATGCATTTAGTTATTTTAAAGTATACAAAACTGCATTCTGGAGTATCGGCATGACATGACTTTTAACTGCCAAATCTACTATTTTTAAGCGTTATAAAAGTCATATATATATATATTAAATGTAGAAGACACATCATCATTCTAAGATACTAGACCTTCATTCTCATATATGTTAACAAATGAATTAACTCAGTATTTTCTGCCGGGTAAAAATTATATATTTTCTCACATATGGACTATTGATCCACCCGACCGAGGGACACGGTCAGTAACTCTAATAACTTATATGCATTGTTTTTAACTTAATTTCATTAATCTTTTACATGAAGTAAACATGAGGTCGAGTAGCCTGAGCGTCTGCAGTTGTTGTAACATCCCGACTTTTATTGGGCCACCAGAACACGTTACACGTGTGGGCCCGATAAAAGTGGCCCGAACCCTATCCATGACCCGGTGGGAGACAAACCTAAGCGGAAAATAGAGCTAGAGAACTCTGAATTGAGTTCTGTCAATTCCTGTGACCTTGTGTAGTCAATACGAGTGCATCGAAACACGTTCAGTTGAACCCCGAGGTCATATAGTGAATGCGACCATTCCTCGTAAAACACACTGAGAGCAGATTTTGGATATTGACCTAGAGAACTCTGAAGTAAGTTCTGTCGATTTCTGTGACCTCATATAACCTAGACAGGTGCATCAGAACCCGTCACGTCACAATCCGAGGTCTAACGATAGTTCTACACACTTTGGCCATTTTAGCGCACTACGACGCACAAATTTTTGACTTTCGCCAAACGGACTCCGATTCAACCCCAGTCAGTGGCGTTGGACTCGTGTGGTCAATACGAAGTCAACAGAAGTCGTCCCACTCAATTTTGATGACAATTGGTCAACCAGTGGTCAAATCAAGCCTAGTCGTGCACCGAAAAGCGTGCACACACCAATTATGACACGACACCCGAACATTGACCCGACCCTGATGACTTGGACCCACTTTGACTTTGACCAGCAATGGGGACCCACCATAGGGTTGACTTGGCCAAACCCACCTAAAAATCCATCTTTTGGATTTTTATCCAAATAGGGACCCACCCCCCCTCTTCATAATCACTTAGGGCCTTGCCCTCACCCACCTTGGGCGCCTCCCAACCAATAAGGAGCCCCTAGGGCAAGTAAAGACCCACAAAACCCATACTCTCCTCTCTCCCCTCTCTTTCTTCACCATGGAGGCCCAAGCTTATGGGGCTTTCCCCTATTCCCCACATGGGGAATATGTGGCACCTCCAGCTGTCCTTGGACAGCTGGAGGGTGGTGATTAATCCCTACCTAAGGAGGGATTAATCCCACATTGCCAAAGGGGGGATAACCCCCCTAATCCTCCACACAACTCTCAGAGCAGCCTCCCTTCCCCTGCGCAATCCTGCCGGAGCCCAGGTCGCCGGAAAAAGGCAAGCCCGAGCTCCACCACCTCCTCCACCACCTTATGCCATGGCCAACCAAATCGGCCCCTCCCGAGCCCACCAAACCCAGGTGGAACCCTCTCTCCCTCCCCCTCCCCATTTCCGATGTGGTGCATGGCACTCCCGGTGGCCGGAGCGCTGCCGGCGCCACCCAAGCCTAGTTCCAGGCCGGGTGGCGCCCAAGGAGGAAGGACCCTCCCCCAACGCTGGTGGTGGCACTGGGGGAGTGTTATACCACTGGGGGCAGCAGCCCCCAGCGGCAGAGAGCGGTGGTGCCGCTGGAAAACATGATTCCGGCGGCACCCACAAAACAGAACTTTTCTGTTTAAAGTCTGGCGGTGGCGGCCGGCGGCGCATGGCCGCCGGACCACCGCCGGCGTGAAGCCTGCGATAGATTTCAGGATTTGAAACCTGATGTGCTGATGAGCTAGTAGAGCCTTGTTATAACCGATTTATACTATTGCTGCTTTTACCAGTTATATTGCACTCTTTTATAATTGATCCTAGTCGTTCATAAATGAAATGTTGTGCTAACCCTCTCTTGCTTCGACTATTTACTTTTGTTGGGTGGGTGCGTGCTCGTCCCCAGGATGTGGATCCGGGGTGGAGATTTGTTTCCACTTAGCTCTGTGACTAACAGTTATTTAATTAACCATTCACAGGAGGTGGATCATCGTAGTCACCCGCTGCTGCAGGAGATTACGCCAACAGCTAGGTCTACTCGAGCAGATGCACCCCCGCCATCCCCAGAGTTTAGAGACGTGAGTACCGCCGAGCAGCGTAGAGAGAGAGAGAGTATATGAGGATTATATGTAGCACATGTATAGCCCACGGGCTTATTTAAAAACTTAGGCTTCGACCCGAGAACCACTGTGATTTTGATATGTGATACATAAATCTACAATGGTTTCCTGATAGTGCTTCCACTATACTTTGATGGGTTGTGAATGTTATGATTCGAGCCGAGCAAGGCGATCATTTAGTGCTTGGATATGGTGGATCGTTTTCCCCTATGAGCACTGGGTGGACGTCTTGGGCCAATAGTACCCCTCCGGTCCGGCCCGAGCAAAAGGTTTGGGGGCACTATAAACAGATCAGAGCCATCAAGATTCATCCTTGTGGAGCAGTCTCAGGATCCCTTCGTCCCTCGCTTCGTTCTCAGTTTGGGACGAACCTTGCAGTGGAAGCCTGATGGACCATAGTGTAGAGGCTTAGGGATTCTAGATTATACGATAGTACGCCCATACACCATCGTTTTCCGCTTGGGTTGTCGCTTTTGCAAATTTCCTTTACTTTTGCAAAATATTGACACTCTTTCCTGTTACTTCTCCAGATACCGGAGCCAGGACATATGAGGGCCTTTTGCCCTCAGGTGACGGGGAGACCCGGATTAGGAGTAGTTTAGGGTGGGCAGCCGCCACGAGGACAGGGTCAGAGAGGCCGCAGAGGCAGAGCTGGTAGGAGAGGCCAGCAGGGCCAAGCAGCGCCCTAGGAGGCCTACGCACTAGACCTGCAGCACGGACCGACCCCTGACGTAGTCATAGGTATATATCTTAGGCGATAGGAGATATTGGATCTTCCACTGATGTTGTATATTTCATATATATATATGTATATTAGTTGGATGATATATATCTATATATATTTCTCATGTTTTCAGGAATCTTGTTGGTAGAAGGAATCCCTGCCAAAACCCTTTTCGACATAGGAGCGACACATTCTTTCATCTCTCATGATTTCATCGCAACAAAGGGAAATATTATTCATTCAACCAGACAGTCTATATGAATCCGTTTACCGGACGGGTCAGATATGGCATCTACCAAAAAATGTTCGTTCCAGGCTACGCTGAGAGAGGTGGAATTTGAAATCTACGCAACCATCCTAGCAATAACTGGATTTGACATCATTTTGGGGATGGACTGGCTGGCCGAGCACCAAGCACAAATAAACTGTTCCATGCGAGAAGTCCGGCTACAGAACCCAAATGGCCAGAGCGTCGCGTTGACAGGTGTGCCCTCTGTCTCGCGCATTATCTTGACTTCTAAGCAGATGGTGAAATCAGTCCGTCAGAAGGACAAAGTATACCTTATCTACTTCGAGATGGAAGACAAAACCCAGGTGCTCGCCAAGGTCCCAGTAATCCGCGACTTTCCAAATATTTTCCCTGAGTCCCTCCCGGGATTGCCACC
The DNA here is from genome assembly GCA_039583875.1 of Platanthera guangdongensis. Lineage (NCBI taxonomy): Eukaryota > Viridiplantae > Streptophyta > Magnoliopsida > Asparagales > Orchidaceae > Platanthera > Platanthera guangdongensis. The sequence continues at coordinate 49,155,389 of CM077152.1, forward strand.
CCAACAAGAGGTCGACATTCAGATCGAGCTCGTGATCGGAGCACGACCAGTATCATGAGCCCTCTACCGGATGGCCCCAAGGGAGCTGACTGAACTAAAGATCCAGCTCCCGGAACTAATAGATGTTGGATTCGTCCGCCCTAGTTCCTCGCCCTGGGGAGCCCCGGTACTTTTCGTCAAGAAGAAAGACGGGACTCTGCGACTGTGCATCGACTATAGGGAGCTAAATAAGCTTACTGTACGCAACATTTACCCCCATCCTAGGATCGACGAACTGTTCGATCAGTTGCAAGGTGCTTCGGTATTCTCCAAGATGGACCTGAGGTCTGGCTATTACCAGCTTTGAATCCGAGAGGAAGATATCCCCAAGACTGCCTTCAGCTCCCGATACGGTCTATACAAGTTCCTGGTGATGCCCTTCGGGCTCACCAACGCGCCCTCCGTCTTCATGGCCCTGATGAATATAGTCTTCGAACCCTTCTTGGATCACTTTGTCATCGTCTTCATAGACGACATCCTAATCTACTCGAGGACCAAGACGGATCATACTCAGCACCAGTTGTTGTGTACATTGGAATAAATGTACCTGATTTGAAGAAGCCTCACCCTACTCAATGATATACATCAAAATGTTTTTAATGTATTTTGAGTTACCTTGTGCAGGTTAAGTAATTGCAGGGAAAGCTGAAAAGTTTCTAAGTCCATGTGTCGACACCTAGAAGAAAAGTGTCGACACTTAAGAAGACTTGTGTCGACACCTAGAGAAGCAGTGTCGACACTTGGAGTAATTGTGTCAACACCAGGAATGCAGAGTCGACACCAGAAGGAAAGTGTCGACACATACAGGCTGTGTCGACACTCAATGAAGAAATGTCCAGAGAAACTGTGTCGACACTTAGAAACAGTGTCGACACCCAGAAGAACTTTGTCGACATCAAAAGTGTCGACACTTGGAGGCTGTGTCGACACTCAGCAAAACTTCAACAAAGTTTAAGTACATGTGTCGACACAAAGGAGATGTGTCAACACTCAGCAAAAGTCTCAACACATGAAGAAAGTGTCGACACTCAGCAAATTTCAATGAAGTCTTAGTACAAGTGTCAACACAAAGGAGATGTGTCGACACTCAGCAAAAGTATCAACACAGAAGACACGTGTCGACACTTAGCAAGTATCAACACAAGAAGATGTGTCGACACAAAGGAGTTGTGTCGACACTTACAAGAAATCAACTAAGTATTCAAGAAGAAGGACTTGTGTCGACACACAGGATCAGTGTTGACACATGTTGAAGAAGCAGTGTCGAGAAGCAGATTCTACAACACAAGGAGTTGTGTCGACACCATGAAGGCTAGTGTCGACACTTAGTCTATATGTGTCGACACTTAAAGACTGACTGTCTCGACACTTTCAGACAATTACAAAAAATTCAAGAAGTGACTGGATGAATTGACAACTGCCATTCCAGCCGGTCTACTGCAACTGTCAGAGGTGTCAGAAAGCTGTTAGGAACAGGATCAGCCGGTCACCGTGAAGAAAGTCTATATAAAGGCTTATACCTTCAAGAAAGATGTCGCACTGGTCAAGCTTTTCAGTACTACTCCAGTCTCGCACGGGTAAAGCTTTTCAGTACTTTCTAATCAGTACTACTCCAGTCTCGTACTGATCAAGATTAATTCGTTACTTTCTATCAAGTACTACTCTAGTCTCGTACTGGTCAAATTTCATTCAAGCACTTTAAATAAACAGCATAATTACCGCACTTATTTCCATTACAATTTACTATTATAAACCCAAGTCCTACTCTGACGAGCAGTCATCGAGCCTTAGTTGGGGATAACCGGAGTTGAAGTAGTCCTCCAGCTCTAGCCCCAAATAATGCGCTCCCACGCTCCTTGTCGTAAGTAGAGCTGAGTGCCGACGCCCAAAGTCTAAGCCTAATAGTGTAGGCCGACGCAAACCAGATATTTTATAATGTTTGCCTTTGTTTGATTGATTGTAAATTGCTTGCGATTAAATGGTGGCGGGTTAGTCCCTTTCGCAGACCTTTCGTACCGGTGCGGGAAGGTAGACGACTCAAGGCGATAAGGAGATGAGTACTATGAGTGACCGACTGTTATATTCCCCGTCGGGTTTTCCTCCGCTGGTCGGCCAAAACGATTCGCCGGATGTCGCTCACATCCAAGAGTACACATGATTGTACGTTAGGGCCTGGGGTTGTGCGGTACGATCACCCCTAGAAGTGGCAGGACTGGCCACTGTCACCGACGACCACATCGGTGAGGCCCACGGGGCTCACTACCCTACTGGAACAGAAGCAGTCCAAACTATGTCGACATAGGGTTTGTGTGCGCGGTTATGAATGCCTGCAGTGTGTGCGTGGCTATGAATGCCTGCGGTATGTGCACAGCTATGAATGCCTGCGGTGTGCGCGCGGCTATGAATGCCTGCGATGTGTGTGCGGCTATGAATGCCTGCGGTGTGTGCGCGGCTATGAACGCATACGGTGTGTGTGCGGCTATAAATGCCTGCGGTGTGTGCGCGACTGTGAATGCCTGCGATAGATTTCAGGATTTGAAACCTAATGTGCTGATGAACTAGTAGAGTCTTGTTATAACCGATTTATACTATTGCTGCTTTTACCGGTTATACTACACTCTTTTATAATTGCTCCTAGCTGTTCATAAATGAAATGTTGTGCTAACCCTCTCTTGCTTCAGCTATTTACTTTTGTTGGGTGGGTGTATGCTCGTCCCCAGGATGTGGATCCGAGGTGGAGATTTGTTTCCACTTAGCTCTGTGACTAACTGTTATTTGATTAACCATTCACAGGAGGTGGGGCATCGTAGTCACCCGCTGCTGCAGGAGATTACGCCAGCATCTAGGTCTACTCGAGCAGATGCACCCCCGCCTTCCCCAGAGTTTAAAGACGTGAGTACCGCCAAGCAGCGTAGAGAGAGAGAGAATATATGAGGATTATATGTAGCACATGTATAGCCTACAGACTTATTTAAACACTTAGGCTTTGACCCGAGAACCACTGTAATTTTGACATGTGATATATAAATCTGCAATGGTTTTCTGATAGTGCTTCCGCTATACTTTGATGAGTTGTGAATGTTATGATTCGAGTCGAGCAAGGCGGCCATTTAATGCTTGGATAGGGTGGATCGTTTTCCCCTATGAACACTGGGTGGAGGTCTTGGGCCAATAGTACCCCTCCGGCCCGACCCGGGCAAAAGGTTGGGGGGGCACTACAGTTGTCCCCTGCACGGCGTGGCATCATGACGCATATTTTCTCTACTCTGACATATTTTTGTATATGGAGAAAATGCGGGTCATGACAGTTGATATCAGAGGGAGGTTTTGCAAGAGGGTTGGTTGGTTTGGCAAGCCAGTCGAACAACTTTCCCTTAAGCAAAACTCTAATCGTATCATTTCATTGCATACACACATCGATATGTCATTAGTAGATCTTGATGGAAGCACGAACACTACCCTCATAGCATGATAAGAAGTATACGAGGCATATTATGTAGTATGAGATGCATAATGTGTTTGTATATGGATCCACCATAGGTGGTAACATGTGACGGTTATGCAGTATGGGATGCATAACCATCATCACATGGATGCCCATTAACACGTTTACTTTTCTTCGTTACATACAATATTATGTAGTATGAGATGCATAACATTGTATGTGTACGCCGCTCATAACATGCACTAAGACCTTTTTAGAATGCATAACACTGCATACATAACATATCATTGCATGAGCACACGCGCCAAGTTAAAGATCTGCATGATGACATATATATACCCATGATTTGAGATGAAATTTAAGCATTCATGCATTCATATTATAGACACAAGTTAGAAGGATAACATCATTTTATGATTTCCCAGAGCAAGGTAACAACAAGAGCAAGTATCTATTCTTTTCCGATCTGATCTGAGTTTGTTCGTTCCTGATGTGATCTGAGTCAGGGTATTCGAGTTTTCTAGCTTCGGTGTCGTAAGCTAGGTCCTTGATAAGTCGTTTGTTCGTATCGGTAAAATATGAACCTGAAACAGTTGCTATGAGAATATCTTCTCAGTTTGTGATGTCTTAGGCAAGGTTTGACTAGATATCCGTTTATTCTGTAGAATGCCGCCTAAAGACGTTGTGATGAGGTCGACTCCCCAGTCAGAGGGTGAGTCTTCTGGTGCCCAGAGCGAAGCGGTGATCGAAGCGCTGCGGGAAAGTAATGAGGCCCTGACAAGGCAGATGGTGGACATGCAATCTCAGATACAATCGTTGTTGGCTGTCGTCGCAGGGCAGCAGACTAGAGCACAGGACACTACTGTGGGCCAAACTGTTCCTACTCCCCCTGCTGCTCTAGTTCCCCCAGTCGCACTGCCACCTGAGATGAACTTCATTTCTCACTTCCAGCTACTAGGACCTCCTTCGTATGATGGTAGTGCAGACTTCATGACATTGGATGACTGGATCATTGCCATGGAAGAAATGTTTTCCTACTCTGGCGTTTCCTCCGATCAGAAGGTGATGATTGCGGCATTTCAGCTCAAGGGTCTTATGAAGAGTTGGTGGATCAGAGAAAAAGAGAATCTTTCTGATGGGTGCTCGTGGGAATCATTCAAGAGTATCTTACTGAAGAAGTTTTTACCATCAGTCGAGCGAGACCATCTAATGAACAACTTTTTACACCTGAAGTAGAGACAACTCACTATTAGTGAGTACGAGGTCGAGTTTAGCAAGCTCAGTCATTTCACCCCAGATCTGGTAACATCCAAAGAAGGCAGAGTAAAGCATTTCCTGGGTGGTCTGAGGTATGACATCCAGCAGTTGGCTAGCGCGTACAAGTTTGAGACCTTTGCAGAAGTAGTCGAAGCCGTCTTAAAGGTTGTGGCGATAGAAAATGCGAAGAATCGGGGATTACATGCAAAGAAGGACAAGAGGAAATCTAACGATGTAGGAAGTGCTAGGGCATCTGGCCCTGCAGCGAAGAAGGATAGAAGGGAAGCATGTAGCTTCTATGGTAAGCCCGGACACCCTTTTGAGAAGTGCTTTAAGAGACTGGATGCGCAGAAGCTGTCTCAGGTACACGCGATCCAGGATGCTCCAAAGGGAAGCCCTGTCTGTACTTATTGCCTGAGGAGTGGGCACGATGTAGCTCGTTGTCGCAAGAAGGCTGGAGCTTGTTTTCTCTGCGGCCAGAAAGGGCACATGAAGGTTAATTGTCCGCAGAGCAAGCCTGCGCTACATGCAGTTCCGTTGCAGACTCTACCGCCGCCCCCGCCTCTCGTGGACAAGGAAAAAGGAAAGTTAAATGTGCTGACCAAGGAGGAAGCCCAATCTTTGACTCAAGTGATCTCAGGTTAGTCTCTGACTCGGCTAGTAATCTCTTTTAGTAGATTTATAGTTTCCGCATTTCAGTTGCACACGCTATGTGTTTAGGTGAATTTAAGGTGAAGAATAAGTGAGCGCGCGTTTTGTTCGATTCGGGTGCTACTCACTCCTTTGTGGCGAGGAGTTTTGTAGACCAACATCACTGGGTTCTCGACCAGTTAGACACCTCCATAAACATCAAATTTCCTTCAGGAGAGTTGGTGAGGTCAAGTCAGGGTATCCAAAAATGCCCCATCTTCCTAGGTGGTTTTCTAGCCTTTGTGGATCTGAAGGTGCTAGATATGGTAGACTTTGACGTGATTTTGGGCATGGACTGGCTGTCCAGCTATGATGCTGTCATTCAGTACAAGCACAAGCACAAGCGCTTGGATTTTAAAGGCGATAATGGCCAGCCCATGAGTGTGTATGGTTTGCCGCATCAGGAATCTCAGATCATTTCTACGGTACGTGCTCACAAATTTCTAGAGTCTGGCTGTGATTCTTTTCTTGTTTCCATTTATGTTCTGGGAGCTATATCGGTTAAGCCTCGGGTTGAGGACGTTTTTGTGGTGCGTGAGTTTCCGGATGTCTTTCCTGTTAGTCTTCCTGGACTTCCTCCTGAGAGAGAGGTAGAGTTTGTTATAGACCTTGGGCCAGGCACTCGCCCTATTGTAAAGGCACCGTATCGTGTAACGCCCCGAAACTCAAAAGAGCGACGGGTGGCGCTTGGAGCCAAGTCTGGGACTTGGTAGAGGTCACACGTCCTGGGACACGGGCGTGTCCCAGGGCCGTGTCGTGTTCGGTTTCGACGAGCTACTCGAGTGGTTGACGAAAGACACTCGAGACAGCAAACACGGTCTGAGACACGGGCGTGTCCAGGGCCGTATCGTGCTCGGGTTCGACGATCGTCTCGAGTGTTCGACGAAAGGTACTCGAGATATCGAACACGACCTGAGATATGGGCGTGTCCTAGGCCATGTCCTACTCGGGTAGTTGGCCGAGTTGTGTCGGGAGTGAAACACGGCTTGGATCCCAGACGTGTTCAACCTGACACGGGCGTGTCAAATTCGACACGGGCGTGTCGAGTACCCGTATTCTTCTCGGGTTGGTGTTGGTCTTGTGTCGATGGAGGAACACGCCCGGGTACACGGGCGTGTACTGGATGACACGGGCATGTTGAGAGCCCGTGTGCTTTTCGAGATGCGACGGTTTTGGCATCGAATGGGGCACATGGCCTTGGACACGGGAGTGTCACAAGCCGTGTTCGGCCCCAGGTTTTGGATTTTAAGTGCGAATCGTGGCCGTCCGTTTCCTTATTTTGAGATCCAATGGCTCAGGGATGTCCTTGCTGGGTTATACCCGGGAATAGGGTTTGGATGCCTTCATTTCTTTCAAACCATCTCTTTCTAAAGTTCTAGAGAGAGGGGAGAGCAAGGAAGGAGAAATAAGAGAGATCCTGCCGCTGGTGGAGCTTCGGAGCCCCAAATCGCAAGTCGAGTTCGGATCTACGAAGGCGAGGACATTGCGGTGCTTTTCATCCGCATAGATCTTCATGGCGCCGAAGAGGAATGCTAGGGTAACGATTCTCATCTTGGACATGTGAAGTCCTCTTTTCCTTTGCATAGGAAGCCCGCTCTCGCGAGTTTGCGGTGAGTGTGAGGCGTTCCTTCGAGTAGACATGAATAGTTCCCGTTGTTTTGCATGTAGAGTCCGTAATCGAGAAATGAACATAGGCATGATGTGTGAAGCCTACCCTGACAAGTTGGTCTGGATCAGTGATGTTGCATTGCATGAATGGTCGGAGAAGACTCCGTGCAGATGTTTGTTTTTCAAGTTTTCTACGTGGTAGATTGCAACAGGGAGCCTTGGGGACGAACTCCAAGGTGCACCCGGAAAACTGGGCAGATGCGTGATTCTGCCAACTTGATGGCCTAGGAGCCAACTTGTAAATAACTGGGTTATGAAAAGTGTGAAATCGATTTGAGACTCGAGAAAGCTTGACCCGCGCATATGGCTTAAATTGACGTTGCGGTGTGAGCAACGCGTTAGGCGGAACCGTACCCGCTCTATGTCATTTGGTAGGAGCCGTTGGCATAGATGGAGGGTCTTAGGTGGTCTATGACTTAAATTGACATGACCTATGTCGGAAAGATAAAAATGCTCACGAGAAATTGTCGTCCAAAGGGGCAGTGGTGAGACCGCGAACTTTGACCGGGTTCATCGAGAATGTGCCCTGAGTGCATGGGGTGTGTGGCCGTGAGTGCCTACGCTTGTGATGAAGTATTTATTCGCTATTGTTTGGCAATGCTAATAAAGTGCAGGGAAGGAGCATCGCCGCCCCGTGTTTAGGGGCAGGATCATTATAATTTGGTCAGCATAGCTGACCGTTGCTTTTGTTTGTCACCGCTCGGTCGATTGTTGCTTGCAGGTGCTGCGGAGCCAAGTGGCAAATAGCGGGCAAAAGCACTTGTTGCTGAGCCGGCCCTCAAAGGCCTAATTTTTGAGTGTTTTCTTTTATACTCATGTATGACCGACCTGCGTGCCGAGGTTTGGAAGACACTTTAATTTGAGTAAATTATTGTAAGGTCATAAGGTCATGTACTCATGTATTTGTACGTACATTCCTATTGGGTTTTTTTATAGTGGACATTCATGTTGTTGGCTGGGTTCTTTATTTGCAACTTTTAAATTTCTTCTGCTAGAATGTACTCTGTGTAGGACGTTGATTATTGACAGGATGGTTTTCATTGCGTGACCTTCCGGTCTGTCAGTGGTATATGACGTCGGGCCCCGGCCGGACCTACTGCTATATGCTATGCGACGGATAGGGGGTGTTACAATTTGGTATCAGAGCCAAGTTTCGGTCAACTTAAATGAATTCGTGGAAGAATTCTTTTAAGGGGTAGTGGGCACATGTGTGTGCGTCATCGTTATAACATAAAAGAACCCATGAATGTCCATTTAGGAATGAAAATACACGTGTTTGAGGAACCTGCATGTTCCTATAATTGCTTTTTGCGATTTTGTTTGGTCGCTTAACGGTGTTTTGTACAACTATAGGTGACTAGGAGTGGTGCAGGGCCGTCAGAACGTCTGGTTTCTAAGGCTAGTAGCGCACAGAATGATGTGCCTGCAACACCTCCCTCGGCAGAAACCATATGATTGGTGGCCGAAGTGGTGTTTTCTATGATCAATGCGCAGCCTGCAAGGCAAATGCAGCAGCCCGCTCCTGCGATGGAGCAGGTACCTCTTCAAGCGGCTGAACCGAGAAAGGTGGAGCAGGTGGTGGTGGAGCCTTTGGTGCCTAGGAGAGCAACTGAAAGATAGCTCAAACATGTTATGGGCTTCAATCCTCCGGTGTTCTCGGGGACGAGAACCCCATCCCAAGCTGAAGATTGGCTCTCATGAGTGAAGAGAGTCTTGACAGCGATGGAAACAGAGGAGTGACAGATAACCACTATAGCTACATTCCTGTTGGACGGAGATGCTAGGCTGTGGTGGGAAGGTTTGGAGCTACATCACTTGAGGGGAAGGCAACTTACGGACGTCTCGATGGAAGAATTTTCGAGACTGTTCTTGGCAAGGTACCTTCCCTCGGCTCAGAGGATTACATTAGAGAATGAATTCCAGAGGTTGATGCAAGGAGAGAGTAGCATGGATGAGTATCTCCACGAATTTACATGGTTGGGTCGGTACGCCAGCTCTACGTTCGCGGATGAGGAGCGTAAGACAAACCGATTATATGAAGGTCTGAGGGATGACCTAAGGCTACCGCTCTTAGGGCCTATGACGCAGGGATTCTTGACCCTGGTTAATACAGCCCGGTCGTTGGAAAAGGATATGAGGAATGTGCAAGCAAAGAGAGACTCTGGAGCTAAGAAGATGGAGTTCAAAGTGCCGACTACTTCAAAGTCTGGATATCGAAAATTCAATAAGAAGGCTAGGACTTCGGGTCCAGCCGCTTCTTTCGGTTCTTTGTGGGCAACTACAAGCCGAACCCCGGGCGCGTGCTATAATCGTGGGAAGCCGGGACACTTTGTCCGGGACTGCTGGAGAGGACGTCCAAAGTCCGAGAGCAAGCCGAGATCAACCTATGAAGAGAAGGGCAAGGCGGTGGAGTCAACCGCATCCCATTATGCTCCGACTTAACCTAGAGTTTATAATCTTGGCCAGCAAGAGGCCATCAAGCAAGTAGATGTGGTGACAGGTACGGTTTAAATTTATAACAAGTTAATTTTTAAATACTTGTTATGCGCGTGTTACCTTACCACTGCTTGTATAGGATTTGTTTTGATTTGTAATAATCTGGCGAGAGCACTCTTTGATACAGGAGCTTCGCACTCCTTTTTGTCCGAAGGATTCATATCATGCATCGAAGTACCTTCTTCGATGACAAAGGACAAACTGGATGTGTTGTTGCCGAATGGGTGTTCGATGCACGCAGTTAGAGTCTGTGGCGTAAAGATTCGTATTGGGAGTCAGGAGTTCGATTTGCAAGCATCGTTACTGCCGCTGGTGGAGTTCGACGTGATATTTGGTACGGACTGACTCTCGGAGCAGCAAGCTTATATTGATTGCAGTCGCAAGGAGGTGAAGTTGGGAACAGGTCGTGAGATGACTTTAAGGGCTTGAAAGGGTCGAGCAAGACTTTGATGTCTGCTCTTCAGGTGGTGAAGGCGGTTCGTGCTGGAGCAGAGGTGTTCTTCAGCTAGTGGAAGTTGCAAAGCCTGAGCCTACGTTGGACAGTATTTCAGTGGTATCTGAGTACCCTGATGTGTTCCCTGACGATCTTCCTGGAGCCCTACCTCAACGGGAGATTGATTTCACCATCGAGCTAGTATCAGGTGCGAAACCTGTATCACGCTCTCCTTATCGGCTAGTGCCTAAGGAGATGGCAGAGCTAAAGGTATAACTTCAAGAGTTGTTGGAGCAGGGTTATGTGCGTCCAAGTTCGTCGCCTTGGAGCGCACCGATCCTTTTTATTAAGAAGAAGGACGGAAGCTTGAGTCTTTGTATCGATTATCGAGAACTGAACAAGCTAACAGAGAAGAATAAGTACCCGATCTCGAGGATTGATGATCTGTTCGATCAGTTATTCGGGTCACCGGTGTACTCGAAATTGGATCTTAAGTCCGGTTATTATCAGCTGATGATAAGGGAAATTGATATCCCCAAGACAACGTTTAGTACGAGATACGAGCACTGTGAGTTTACGGTCATGCCGTTTTGGCTGACTAATGCGCCGTCAGTATTCATGTATCTGATGAACAGGACTTTCAGGGAGTACCTAGACCACTTTGTGATCGTCTTCATCGACGATATATGGGTGTGCTCGCAGAGTGAGGAGGATCACTTTAAGCATCTGCATTTGGTGTTGAATACGCTGAGGAGGAATCAACTGTATGCCAAGTTCTCCAAATGCAAGTTTTGGTTGTCCTCAGTATCGTTCCTTGGTCACATAGTCAGCGGAGAGGGAATTGCGGTGGATCCGGCGAAGATTGTTGCTATACGAGAGTGGCCTGTGCTGTCTAAGGTAGCGGAAGTCCGGAGTTTTCTGGGGCTTCCCGACTATTACAGACGCTTCGTGGAGAACTTCTCGCGGATAGCGTTACCCCTCATGACTCTGATGACGAAAGAGAAGAAGTTTGTTTGGACGCCGGAGTGTACACGAGCTTTTGAGGTGTTGAAAAGTCGGTTGACCACGGCGCCTATGTTGAGTTCGCCGAGTGGGACCGAAGGCTTTGAGATCTATAGCGATGCTTCGGGCAGTGGATTGAGTTGTGTCATACTGCAGCATGGAAGTGTGATAGCGTATGGCTCGCGACAGCTGAAAGTGCAAGAGATGAATTATCCGGTCCATGACTTGGAGTTAGTGGCCGTGATTTTTGTCTTGAAGCTGTGGAGGCACTACTTGTACGGGGTGAACGTCGATATCTATACCGACCACAAGAGCCTGAAATACTTGTTGGATCAGAAGGATCTGAACATGTGACAACGGAGATGGATGGAATTCCTGGGGGACTACACATTCAAGATTCATTATGTGCCTGGGAAAGACAATGCAATTACGGATGCATTGAGTCGCAGGGCCCCAGCTCAAGCCAATTGGCTGTCGGTTCATGACGAGCGTTTGGTTTGGGAGTTGGAGGCGTTGGAGATCTCATGCGTAGACAAGTAGTCTAGTGCCGATGCGCTATTGAACTGGACGAAAGTACAGTGTGACCTGACTGATCGGATTCGACAGGCTCTGGATTTGGATGGCCACATGAAGCAAATCATGGTTGATGCTTTGGAGGGGTCAAATTCCCAATTTGATGTTGAGGATGGATTGCTATGGAAAGACGGTCGTCTGTGTGTCCCAAACGTGGGCAATCTACGGGCGGATTTGATGTACGAGGCTCATCATACCAAGTACTCGATCCACCCAGGGAGCACGAAGATGTACCGTGATATGAAGAAATTATTCTGGTGGCCAGGACTTAAGAAGGAGGTGGCACTGTACGTGACGAAGTGTCAAACATGCGCCTTAGTGAAGGCGGAGTGCCAGAAGCCTGGAGGATTCTTGAAGTCCTTGCCTATTCCAGAGTGGAAGTTCGACGACATTACTATGGACTTTGTGCATGGTTTGCCAAGGTCGCAGAAGGGAAACGACGCCATCTGGGTGGTCGTAGATCGTTTGACGAAACTGTCGTACTTCATTCCGCATAGGAAGGATGATTCTGTGGAGAAATTGGCAAAGTTATATATGGATAATATTGTATGGCTTCACGGTGTGCCCCGCAGCATCGTGAGTGACCGAGATAGGCGGTTCACGTCCAATGATTGGAGGTTGGTGCAGCAAATGTTGGGAACAAAGCTGAGTTTCAGCACAGCCTTTCATTCGCAGACGGATGGTCAGACCGAGAGAGTCAACAGGATGATGGAAGACATGCTTTGCATGTGCGTTCTGGATTTCGGGAAGCAGTGGGAAGATCACCTATACTTGGTGAAATTCGCTTACAACAATAGCTACCAGACGAGCATTCAAATGACGCCCTTCGAGGCCCTTTATGGTAGAAGATGTTGCACGTCGTTGTCTTGGTTGGAAACGGGCGAGTCAAAGTTATACAAGCGACAAGAGATGGTAGATGCAAAGTATTTGGTTCGAACGATTCGAGAAAGATTGCTAATTGCTCAGGACCGACAAGCTAAGTACTATAATGCCAAGCATAGGAACATGGAGTTCGCTGTCGGCGACTGGGTGTACTTGAAGATTAAGTCATTCAAGGGTGTCTCGCGGGTACGATGCTTGAAGAAGCTAAGCCCGAGGTACCTTGGACCATTTGAGGTTCTGGAGCGGATTGGCGAAGCGGCTTATCGATTGAGGCTATCAATGGAGATAAGTGGTCTACACGACGTATTCCACATATCTGTGCTACAGAAGGCGGTGCAAGAGCCTTCGCAAGTGATTGCGGTCGATCAAGTGCCGGTCGATAATGGGTTGACGACGAAGGTCAAGCCTGTTCGCATTGAGGACTCGGAAGTCAAGCGATTGTGTAACAAGGATATCAGGATGGTCAAGGTACGTTGGGATAACTGCGGTCGGGAGGAACTCTCGTGAGAGCGAGAACATACCATGCTTGAGGAGTACCCGGAGTTATTCCACTTTGGCACCGTTTGAGTTTTTGTGTATCTTTTCCTTTATGTAATTTTGGGACGAAATTCTTTTTAGAGGGAGAAAGTTGTAACGCCCCGAAACTCAAAAGAGCGACGGGTGGTGCTTGGATCCAAGTTTTGGACTTGGTAGAGGTCACACGGCCTGTGACACGGGCGTGTCCCAGGGCAGTGTCGTGTTCGGTTTCGAAGCGCTACTCGTGTGGTTGACGAAAGACACTCGAGACAGCGAACACGGCCTGAGACACGGGTGTGTCCAGGGCCGTGTCGTGCTCGGGTTCGACGATCGTCTCGAGTGTTCGATGAAAGGTAGTCGAGATATCGAACACGGCCTGAGACACGGGCGTGTCCCAGGCCGTGTCCTACTCGGGTAGTTGGCTGAGTTGTGTCGGGGGTGAAACACGGCCTGGAGCCCAGGCGTGTTCAACCTAACACGGGCGTGTCGAGTACCCGTGTACTTCTCGGGTTGGTGTTGGTCCTGTGTCAATGGAGGAACACACCCGGGTATACGGGCGTGTACTAGATGACACGGGCGTGTCAATCCTGACACGGGCGTGTCAAGAGCCCGTGTGCTTTTCGGGATACGATAGTTTCGACGTCGAATGGGGCACACGGCCTTGGACACGGGCGTGTCACAAGCCGTGTTCGGCCCAGGTTTTGGATTTTAAGTGTGAATCGTGGTCGTCCGTTTCCTTATTTTGCGATCCAACGACTAAGGGCTGTCCTTGCTGGGTTATACCCTGGAATAGGGTTTGGATGCATTCATTTCTTTCAAACCATCTCTTTCTAAAGTTCTAGAGAGATGGGAGAGCAAGGAAGGAGAAGGAAGAGAGATCCGGCAGCCGGTGGAGCTTCGGAGCCCCAAATCGCAAGCCGAGTTCGGATCTACGGAGGCAAGGACATTGCGGTGCTTTTCATCCGCATAGATCTTCATGGCGCCGAAGAGGAATGCTAGGGTAACGATTCTCATCTTGGACATGTGAAGTCCACTTTTCCTTTGCATAGGAAGCCCGCTCTCGCGAGTTTGCGGTGAGTGTGAGGCGTTCCTTCGGGTAGACATGAATAGTCCCCGTTGTTTTGCATGTAGAGTCCGTAATCGAGAAACAGACATAGGCATGGTGTGTGAAGCCTACCCGGACAAGTTGGTCTGGATCGGTGATGTTGCATTGCATGAATGTCCGGAGAAGACTCCGTGCATATGTTTGTTTTTCGGGTTTTTTACGCGGTAGATTGCAACAGGGAGCCTTGGGGACTAACTCCAAGGAGCACCCGGGAAACTGGGAAGATGCATGATTCTGCCAACTTGATGGCCTGGGAGCCAATTTGTACATAACTGGGTTATGAAAAGTGTGAAATCGATTTGGGACTCGGGAAAGCTTGACCCGCACATATGACTTAAATTGACGTTGCGGTGTGAGCAACGAGTTAGGCGGAACCGTACCCGCTCTATGTCATTCGGTAGGAGATGTTGGCATAGATGAAGGGTCTTAGGCGGTCTATGGCTTAAATTGACGTGACCTATGCCGGAAAGACAAAAATGCTCATGAGAAATTGCCGTCCAAAGGGGCGGTGGTGAGACCGCGGACTTTGACCGGGGTTCACCGAGAATGTGCCCTGAGTGCACGGGGTGTGTGGACGTGAGTGCTTACGCCTGTGATGAAGTATTTATTCGCTATTGTTTGACAATGTTAATAAAGTCCAGGGAAGGAGCATCGCCGCCCCGAGTTTAGGGGTGAGATTGTTATAATTTGGTCAGCATAGCTGACCGTTGCTTTTATTTGCCACTGCTCGGTGGATTGTTACTTGCAGGTGCTGCGGAGCCAAGTGGCAAATAGCGGGCAAAAGCCCTTGTTGCTGAGCCGGCCCTCGCAGGCCTAATTTTTGAGTGTTTTCTTTTATACTCATGTAAGACCGGCCCGCGTGCCGAGGTTTGGAAGACACTTTAATTTGAGTAAACTATTGTAAGGCCATGTACTCGTGTATTTGTACGTACATTCCTGTTGGGTTTTTTTATAGTGGACATTCATGCTGTTGGCTGGGTTCTTTATTTGCAACTTTTAAATTGCTTCCGCTATAATGTACTATGTGTAGGACGTTGGTTATTGGCTGGAAGATTTCCATTGCGTGACCTTCTGGTCTCTCTGTGGTATATGGCGTCGGGCCCCGACCGGACCTACTGTTATATGTTATGCAATGTATAGGGGGTGTTACATACCGAATGGCGCCGCATGAGTTAGAGGAGCTGCGTACTCAACTGGATGAGTTATTGCAGTGCGGTTTTATTAGACCCAGTTCTTCCCCCTGGGGTGCACCAGTGCTCTTCGTGAAGAAAAATGATGGAACGATGAGGCCATGCATTGACTATCGAGAGCTAAACAAGGTGACCATTAAGAACAGATATCTGTTTCCTAGGATCGATGACTTGTTCGATCAGTGGCGAGGTAGCTTAGTGTTCTCGAAGATTGACCTCCGTTTAGGTTACCATCAGTTAAGAATCCAGGAGTCAGACATTCCGCGAACTGCTTTTCGTTCTCAATATGATCACTTTGAATTTCTGGTAATGTCATTTGGATTAACGAACGCACCGCACCGTCAACCTTTATGGACATGATGAACTGGGTGTTCGAGGATTTTCTGGATAAGTTTGTGCTGGTATTGATTGACGATGTCCTGATATATTCCAGAAATGCAGATGAGCACGCTTTGCACTTGCACTTGGTCTTGTCTACTCTGAGGGAGCATAAGCTGTATGCGAAGCTTAGCAAGTGCGAGTTTTGGTTGTCTCAGGTGTCATTCTTAGGACACATTGTAAGTAAGGATGGTATCTCAGTGGATCCCGCGAAGATAGCCGTAGTCTTGGATTGGAAGAGACCTACATCGCCTAAGGAGATAAGGAGCTTCTTAGGGTTGACAGGTTACTACAGAAGATTTGTGGAAGGATTCTCCGTGCTCTCTGCGCCGTTGACCAGGCTTACGCAAAAGAGCACAACTTTTGTTTGGAGTGATGCCTGTGAGGAAGCTTTTCAAGAGCTCAAGAGGAGATTGTGTTCTGCTCCAGTGTTGGCATTGCTGGTGGAAGGAGTAGAGTATGCAATTTATGTGGACGCTTCGCGAGTTGGACTCAGTTGCGTGTTGATGCAGGACGGCAAAGTGATTGCGTATGGATCGAGACAATTGAAGGTGCATGAAAAGAATTACCCTACACACGACCTGGAATTTGCTGCCGTCATTTATGTCTTGAAGTTGTGGAGACATCTTCTGTATGGAGTGTCGCACAAAATTTATTCGGACCACAAAAGTTTGAAATATGTCTTCACTCAGAAGGAATTGAATTTGCGCCAGCGTCGATGGCTAGAGTATGTGGCGGACTACGAAGTCGATATCCTTTATCATCCCGACAAGGCTAATGTAGTAGCGGATGCATTGAGCCGGAAGCCCGCACATATCTTTGACCTCTCGGTGCAATCCCTTGTTGAAGAGTTTTTGCTCATGGACATAATAGTAGGGAATAACGCTTCGCCGAATAGCTTAGAGGTGGGAGAGCCTTCGTGGATTACTCTCACTAGACTATATCAGAAAGACGATCCTGATTTGCAACACCTCCGCAGTAGGACTGAGAAAGAGGAATTACCTGACTTTTCAATTGACAATGTGGGTACCCTAAAGTACCGCGACAGATATTGTATTCCCGATGTTGGGGACATCCGAGCAAGAATATGCAGTGAAGTGCATGGTTCCAGTGTTGCTTATCATCCTGGTTCCACGAAAATGTACAGAGATTTGAAGTAGATTGTTTGGTGGTCAGACATGAAGAATGACATCACAAGATTTGTATCTGAATGTTATACCTGCCAGCGTGTCAAAGCTGATCACAGAAGGCCGGGTGGTAAGTTAACGCCCTTAGATATACCGAGTTGGAAATGAGAGAGTTTATCCATGGATTTCATAACCGGTTTGCCGAGATCTCCCCGAGGACATGATGCATTGTGGGTTATCGTGGACAGACTAACCAAGTGTGCCCACTTTATGCCTTTCAAGATTGATTATTACATGGAAAAGATAGCTGAGCTTTATCTGGACGAAGTTATCAGACTGCATGGTGTACCTACGAGTATTGTGTCAGACCGAGACTCCCGATTCATGTCTCGTTTCTGGCAGAGCTTGTAAGGAGCTCTAGGTACGGACCTTAGGTATTGTACTGCCTATCATCCTCAGACAAATGGTCAAACAGAGAGAGCGAATCAGATCTTGGAGGATATAATTAGATGCTATATTCTGGACTATGGTGGGGCTTGGGATAAACGCCTCAGATTGATGGAGTTTGCGTACAATAACAGTTATCATGAGAGTTTGCAGATGGCGCCCTTTGAAGCCTTATATGGAAGGCGTTGTCAAACTCTCCTATTTGGGGCAGAAGTTGGTGAGAAGCCGTTGCTCGGACCAGAAGCGCTGGAGGATATGAGTACTTCAGTAATGCATATTCGTGAAAAGCTGAGGTTGGCTCAGGAGCGATATGAAAAGTATGGTAATCAGCGCAGAGTTGATCTGGAATTTGCGGTTGGGGACATGTTGTTTCTGAAGGTGTCTCCGATGCCAGTGTTAAAAGATTTGGAAGGAACCATAAGCTAGATCCCAGGTATGTGGGACCTTTTCATATTCTGGAGCGCATTGGAGTTTCTGTCTATAGACTGGAATTGCCTAATTCTTTCCCTGGCGTTCACGACGTGTTTCATGTGAGCCAATTGCGAAAGTGTGTTCGTAGTGATCGACACATCCTTGACTCAGTGCCCCAGTTGCAGCCTAATCTCTCGTATGTAGAAGAGCCTGTCCATATTCTAGAGATGCAAGATCGTGTGCTAAGAAAGAAAACAATTCTGATGGTTAAGGTTCTCTGGCGAAATCAAGATGCTAGAGGTGCAACTTAGGAATTGGAATCCTCAATGAGAGAATCTTATCCTCAGCTATTCTCCTAGTGTTCCCCGGTTAGTATTCTTGTTTAAAGAATTCTTCTGTCGTATCTCTTCCTTTGTCCTCTTGTTTCGTTTCGTGTTCCAAGTTTTGGCACGAAACTTCCTTTTTGGAGGGGTGACTGTAGCGCCTCTGATTTTCCGGCAATTATTTAATTCTCTTATTGACGTCATAATGACGTAAGGGGCGTTACGTTAACGTGGAGTTGACGAAGCGACGCCGTTAGTGCGTTTTCACATCTATTCGATCGAGTCGGCCAAATTCGTGAATCCTTGCCGAAAATGGAAAATTTCACACTGGAAAATTAAATTGATTAATTTTTGACATGCTCGTCAAGTTTCGTCGCGATCCGAGCGATATTCGAGTCTCGGCGAATTTCCGAAGTTTTGTAGAATTTATGTTCGACGTAAACTTTGAAGATTTATATCTCAAGAACGGCTCATCGGATTTTGGTTCCGTATTCGCCGTTGTGTTCGTAGCGTCAGTGTTCGCCTACGGTGCGAATTTCATTTAATTCGCCAAACGTCGGGGCCTTCGTTTTGATCTCGTATTTCCTTGTTCAGAAAAATAGAATGTGATTATTTTAATATTAAAGTACTATTCAAAAATGAAAAGTACTATTCATTCATATAGTTTGATCAAAAGGGTATATTTGCAAAAAATTATTTTTCATTCAAAATTTTACTCGTGTGAATTCTCCTGCTTCTCGAGTAGGTCGACTGTTCATGCAAAATTTTACTCGTGTGAATTTTCCTGCTTCTCGAGTAGGTCTACTGTTCATGCAAAACTTTACTCGTGTGAATTTTCCTGCTTCACGAGTATGTCTACTGTTCATGCAAAACTTTACTCGTGTGAATTTTCATGCCTCTTGTGTACTGCATCAATGTACTCGAGTACTAAGTTTTAGTACTCGAGTAAATTAATTCTGCTTCTCGAGTGATCTTCTCACCTCTCGAGTGCCGCTTCTTGTTACTCGAGTGTTGCTTCCAACCACTCGAGTAGCATGTTTTCTACTTCTCGAGTACCTGTAAACTTGTTCTCGAGTGGTCTGCAGACCTTCTCGAGTAGTCCAATGTAGTCTGCGTTCAAGCGCCATTTTGAGACTCGAAACAATGTCGTATAAAAAATGGTTAACATGCAATTTGTTCGTCTCGACGAGATCTACACCTTTCATGCTGGGCACTTTTCGATTTGAAACCATCCTAAATCTCTATTTTCGTCTTCAGCGCACCCGCTCGTAGATAGTCCGTTTTAGACAAGAAATTATATATATATACTCTTATACTTATAAAATTATATAGATCTTCATCTTTTTCCTCACATCATCACCGAACCAGAGAAGCGAGAGCGAGCCATAGAACGTCCGTTCGTGAAGCTTCGGATCGCCGCCGTCGGAGCTACGGTGCTCGGAATCGCAAATTGAGCATAGATCCGGAAAGATCTCGCCATGATCTTCACGTTCGTTGTAAGTATTTCTCGTTTCGTGGAAGTTTTTCGTTAGGGTTTTCGGCCCTAACCTCTCTCTCTCGGCCTTGATCTTGTAGTTACCGCTTCCCCGCGTCTTCTTTTGCCCCGATCTGCGACGTGGAGTGATTCAGAGGATTTTTCCGGTAAAATCGAGTCAAGTGGTGTTCTTGCTCTCTCTTGCTCCTTTATTCTAATTTTGCCACATTGGGTTGAGTTTGTCATGTTTCAATTACATAGAAACTTGTCCTTGAATTCTAATTATTTTCTCTTTTCCTTGAATTGCGACATGTTTTCCCTAAAACATACTATAATTTTTATTTCGTAGAATCGGTAAATGAATTGGTTATTGTGTCGTTTTAACTATTGAGTCATCTTGATCGTTGTGACACCTTGTGTGTTCCGTTGTTTTTGATTAAACTTCACTTTGCTTGACCTTGAAATGTGAAATGTCTTTATGCAGTCCACATTGATTGTTGACCGTGAGTCTGTGATGAATAAAAAAAGAACTCTGCTTGTATAATTATGTAACTAAAGAAACACAGATGGACTGTGCGCGTTGAGGTTTCTCCCTCGGCATAGTGCCTTATGCTTGAGTCTGTGCGCGTTGTGGACTTTCATCCCCGACACATTACCTTAGCTTGGTCTGTGCGCATTGGGGTTTCTCCCTCGGCATGGTGCTTGTTGACTGAGTTTGTGCGCGTTGTGGACCTTTTCCCCGTCGCAGTACTCTTTATTGTTGAGCTGACCAGTCTCATTTTTTTGATGAATAACACGAATATTAATGAAAAATGAAAGTTTGAACTTCTGATGTTGGTGCTTTGTTCTGTCCAGATGATGTGATTAGCCATTCTTGCTCGGCTAGATTTACTGTTGCTTACTTTTACTCTGCTGCTGACCCTTTTGTTGTAGTCACTTTACAATTTCCTTCATTTTGAGGTTTGTTTAGTCTGTCTTTACTATTTGCACCATTTGTATCTTTCTTTTGAGGTGTTCTTCTTTTGAATGCCTCAGGATCAGAGCAGTAGCAGGTTTAGCTGACCGTGTTGTTCTTTTGGTGCTGTGGGTTGCTGCGGCCGTTTGCTTCCACCTCAGAGCTTCGAGGTAGTTGACTCTGTTTAGACTTGTCAGATTTTACAATGAGTTTGTGTCGGTTGTTGACGCCCGTAGTCTTTGACTTTTTCTGTGGTGGACTACTTGCTGCTTTTACTGCTGTTACTTATTTTTAGCTGTTTATACTTGCTCTCTAGGAATGATTTATGTTAGGATGCATTTAGTTATTTTTAAATATACAAAAATGCATTCTGGAGTATCGACATGGGATGACTTTTATCTGCCAAATCTACTACTTTTAAGTGCTATAAAAGTCATATATATATATATTAAATATTGAAGACACATCATCATTTTAAGATACTAGACCTTCATTCTTATATAAGTTAATAAATGAATCAACTCAGTATTTTTCGACGCGTAAAACTTATATATTTTCTCACATATGGTCTAGTGATCCACCCGACCGAGAGACACAGTCAGTAACTCTAATAACTTATATGCATTGTTTTTAACTTAATTTCATAAATCTTTTACATGAAGTAAGTGTGAGGTCGAGTAGCCTGAGCGTCTGCAGTTGTCCCCTGCACGGCGTGACATCACAGAGCTTATTTTCTCTACTCTGACGTATTTTTGAATACGGAGAAAATGCGGGTCGTGACACCAGTCCTTCTGGGACAGTGTAACTATTGTGAGCTATGCGCTCTTAAAGGCCAGTGAGCCGAACGAACAAGGGGATGCCGACCCGCGTCAGTCTAGACATTGAATTAAAGATTTGAGCAACGGGCAAGGGCTGAACTGTATCCGCGTGATGGTTGTCTAACTTGAGTGCCTAAGTGAACGACTTTGTTAGGATCACAGCATGAGAGTCTTGGGTTGTTCGCCATCAAGACTAAAGTCTCCGGCCATGGGCCGTAGAGCAAGAATGCTCAAGTTTTACAGTTGGGTTTGAGACCTGAGAACGATGGTGGGACCCTGGTTTTCTGGTACACCGATAATGTGCCCTGAGTGCACGGAGCGTCGGGCCGTGTAGTCGACGTTTGTGATATATTGATGATCCATGAGTGCACATCTTGTGATATATCTGCCTGTGAAATGTTATGCCTGCAGGGAAAGAATACCGCTGCATCGGGAAAGGGGTAGGGTCGTTATAAATTAGTCAGTTGAATGCTGACCGTTGCTTTATTTGTCATCGTTACGGTGGATTGTCCCCATGAAGGTACTGGAGAGCCGAGCGGAAAATAGTGGGTCGAAGTCCTTGCTACTGCTATGCTGGCCCTTGAAGGCCAATTAAAGAGATGTTTTGTTATTTTTATGTGTGGCCGGTCTGCGTGCCGATGTATGTAATTCACACTAGTGAAGAAAACCTGTAAGGCCTTAAATCCAAATATTTCGTGTATTTGTAGACATTCCTTTGCAGGATATATATATTGATGATTCATATATATATATATATATATATATATATATATATATATATATATATATATATATATATATATATATATATATATCGTGGACATTCATGGTTGCTGAGTTCAATCTTAATCTCCTAATGCTTCCGCTAGAATGCTCTGAGTTAGGATGCGCGTTGTAACATTTGATATTAACATGTGACCCCGCCGTATGTTTGTGGTATATAGTGTGGGTTCCCGGCCAGACCTTCTATTATATGTCATTTAACGGATGGAGGTGTTACAATTTGGTATCAGCTTGTCTTGGTCTTCCTCCTTTGAATTCGTGGTCGAATTCTTTTGAGGGGTGACGAGCACATGTACATGCGACCCGTTAGAACATAAATGAACTCAAGAATGTCCACTAAAGAATGTAAATACACTTGTTTGAGGAACCTGCACGTTCCTACATTGTTGTTATTTCTTTTGTCAAGTCGCTAAAGTGTGTCTTTTAACCATATAGGTGACTCGAAGTGGTGCAGGACAGTCTGAGACCCAACATTCTGATGGGAGTAGGACACCGGTTGAGATGCCTACACCTCCTCCGTCTGCGGAGACTGTACGCTTAGTTGCTGAGGTGTTGTTTGCCAAGATCCAGGCATAACCTACTGGGTAGGCGCGGCCTGCGGTGGTGCCCGAACAGGTAGGTGTGAAGCCTGAACCTATTGTGACTATTGTAGATCCCCGAGCAGCATAACGACAACTGAAACAATTTATGAGCTTCAATCCTCCTACGTTTACGGGGGCGGGATCCCCAACGCAGACAGAGGATTGGCTTGCGCGCATCAAGAGGATTTTGACGGCGATACGAACAGAGGAGGAACAGAAAGTTACATTGGCCACTTTCCTGTTGGAAGGAGAGGCTCGGCTTTGGTGGGATGAAATGGAGCTGCACCACTTGACAGACAGACAACTGACGGAAGTCTCGATCGAGGAGTTTTCGAGTCTGTTTTTGGCAAAGCATTTGCCATCGGCTCAGCGCATAACCATGAAAAATGAATTCCAGCGTCTGACTCAGGGAGAAAGTAGTGTTGATACCTACTTACATGAGTTTACAAGGTTGGGACGCTATTCAGGAACTATCTTTGCTGACGAAGTGTGTAAAACCAATAGGTTCTATGAAGGGTTGCGGGATGAGCTGAGATTCCTACTCTCAAGTTCGTTGAACCATGAGTTTCAAGCATTGGTTGATATGACTCGTGCGTTGGAGAACGATATGAAGCGAGTACAGGGCAAGAAGGACTTGGCTGTGACAAAGCCCAAGTTCAAAGCGCCATACCCGGGAAAATCAAACTACCGAAGGAAATGGGGTAAGAGATCCAAGTTTTCTTCACAGGCTCCCTTTTCGGTTGCATCTAGAGCAACTTTGAGGCAAGACCCTCGTGCTTGTTATTCATGCGATAAGGTGGGTCATCTAGCCCGTGACTATCGTGTTGGTCCGCCAAAGAGTGAGAAGAAGACAGGAGCGTCATATGATGAAAAGGGAAGGGCAGTGGTAGAGTCCTCTGCATCCCATGCGCAACCCCGAGTATATAATCTTGGCCAACAGGAGGCCATAAAGTAAAGTGACGTCGTAACGGGTTCGAGTTAAGATATTGCGTTATTGATTTTGATACTTAACTTATGTGTAGATTGTGTATGATGTGTTTATCTTAGGCTTTGTCATGATTCAGGACTATCCGACGAGAGCACTGTTTGATACAGATGCTTCACATTCGTTTCTATCTGTGGACTTTGTGTCATGGATCAGAGTGCCGATTCGTATGACGATAGATAATGTGAAGGTGTTGTTACCGAACGGATTTGTGATGCATGCGGATAGGTCTTGCTTTGTGGAGGTACGAATATGAAGTTGGGATTTCAGATTGGAAGCATCTGTGCTGCCGATATAAGAATTTGATGTGATCTTTGGTATGTACTGGCTCTCGGAGCAGCGTGCCTTTATTGATTGCAATTCAAAGGAAGTCACACTGGGGTAGAATACCAAACGAGACACTAAATTTGTTGGTATGCGAGGGTCGGGCAGGACGTTGATGTCTGCTCTCCAAGTCGTCGAAGCTGTTCGGAAGGGCGCAGAGTTATTCTTCACGCTTATTGTTGAAACCAAAAATTTGGTCTCTATGGAGTTCGGGGTCCCTAGAAAGGGGTGACCTCACACCTACTGCACCCGGAGGAACGTCACGGACCAAAGATCAAGAAGCTAGAAACAGACCCTCGGCTCTAGCATGGAGGTCCCACCTCACACTCGGAAGGCTTCCTGAGCACTTCCCCTCCCTAGCCAATGCTCGAGCTAGGGTGCCTTGGAGGAGCTCTCTCTACTCTACCAAGAAGAAGCTAAGGGAGGAGGAAGCAAGGAAAAGTCCCCCTCCAAGGGCACCCAAGGGGGTCTATTTATAGTTTTCTGGGAATGGCCTGCAAATAACCAACCTCCACTGCTCTGAAAATTACTGGAATGCCCCCGGATTGAGCTGCCAACAGCCAAATCCCGCTGTTCTAAACAGCTAAATGCAGTCCTCCAGGGGCAGCCCCTCGAGCCGGGCGAGCAGGCGGCAAAGGGCGAGCTCGGCGGCCTTGGCTGGGTGAGCTCGGCAGCCTGGGGCTGTGTGAGCTCGGCGGACTGGGTGAGCTCGGCGGCCTGGGGAGCTCGGCGGACTGGGTGAGCTCGGCAGACTGGGTGAGCTCGGCAGCCTGGGGCTGGGTGAGCTCGGCGGCCTGGGGCTGGGTGAGCTCGGCGGACTGGGTGAGCTCGGCGGCCTGGGTGAGCTCGGCGGACTGGGGCTGGGTGAACTCGGCGGACTGGGTAAGCTCGGCGGCCTGGGTGAGCTCGACGGACTGGGTGAGCTCCGCGACCTGGGGCTGGGTGGACTGGGTGAGCTCGGCAGACTGGGTGAGCTCGGCGACCTGGGGCTGGGTGAGCTCGGCAGCCTGGGGCTGGGTGAGCTCGGCGGCCTGGGGCTGGGTGAGCTCGATGGACTGGGTGAGCTCGGCGTCCTGGGTGAGCTCGGCGGACTGGGGCTGGGTGAACTCGGCGGACTGGGTGAGCTCGGCGGCCTGGGTGAGCTCGGCGGACTGGGTGAGCTCGGCGGCCTGGGGCTGGGTGAGCTCGGCGGCCTGGGGCTGGGTGAGCTCGGCGGACTGGGTGAGCTCGGCGGACTGGGGCTGGGTGAGCTCGGCAGCCTGGGGCTGGGTGAGCTCGGCGGCCTGGGGTTGGGTGAGCTCGGCGGACTGGGTGAGCTCGGCGGCCTGGGGCTGGGTGAGCTCGGCAGACTGGGTGAGCTCGGCGGACTGGGTGAGCTCGGCGACCTGGGGTGAGCTCGGCGGCCTGGGGGAAGCTCGGCGGCCTGGGGTGAGCTCGGTGGCCTGGGGTGAGCTCGGCGGCCTGGGGGAGCTCGGCGGCCTATGGGCTGGGGCGGCTTGGACGGCTTGACTGACTTCTCAAGAGTGCCTTGGGGGGGGGAGAAATATTTTCTCCCCCTACTAGTATGTTCTACACGTTCACCCAAAATTGGCCCCTAGGAGTGCAAAATTCCCAAAAAGCTTAAAAACGCGCATGCCTTGTTTGGGGTCCACTCTTCGCGAATACGGGGTTGTACACAATCTCCACTCTTTTCGAGGTTGGCACAAGCTCGGAAAGAAACATCCAACCCAACGTATTCGCGGAGTGGGCTTGAGCCGAAATGTACCTGGCCCCTCCCAGGAGAGTCAGCCCGTCAAGCCAGCTAATGGGAGCCTGGGTGACGAGGCGACCTCGGGGTAGAAAACATTTGGCCTCCCCGAGGGGTCGACCTGTCAAGCCAGCTAATGAGAGCTTGGGTGACGAGACGGCCTCGGGGTAAAAAACACTTGGCCTCCATAAGAGATCAACCTGCCATGTCAGCTAGTGAGAGACTGACAACAGAATCCATCTCGGAGCTAAAAGGACTTAGCCTCCACGAGAGATCAACCTGCCATGTCAGCTAGTGAGAGCCTGACAGCGGAATCCATCTCGGAGCTAAAAGGACTTAGCCTCCACGAGAGATCAACCTGCCCTGCCAGCTTGTGAGAGCCTGACATCGGAATCCATCTCGGAGCTAAAAGGACTTAGCCTCCACGAGAGATCAACCTGCCATGTCAGCTAGTGAGAGCCTGACAGCGGAATCCATCTCGGAGCTAAAAGGACTTAGCCTCCACGAGAGATCAACCTGTCCTGCCAGCTTGTGAGAGCCTGATAGCGGAATCCATCTCGGAGCTAAAAGGACTTAGCCTCCACGAGAGATCAACCTGCCCTGTCAGCTAGTGAGAGCCTGACAGCGGAATCCATCTCGGAGCTAAAAGGACTTAGCCTCCACGAGAGATCAACCTGCCTTGCCAGCTAGTGAGAGCCTGACATCGGAATCCATCTCGGAGCTAAAAGGACTTAGTCTCCACGAGAGATCAACCTGCCCTGCCAGCTTGTGAGAGCCTGCCAGCGGAATCCATCTCGGAGCTAAAAGGACTTAGCTTCCACGAGAGATCAACCTGCCCTGTCAGCTAGTGAGAGCCTGACAACGGATTCCATCTCGGAGCTAAAAGGACTTAGCCTCCATGAGAGATCAACCTGCCCTGTCAGCTAGTGAGAGCCTGACAGCGGAATCCATCTCGGAGCTAAAAGGACTTAGCCTCCACGAGAGATCAACCTGCCCTGCCAGCTTGTGAGAGCCTGATAGCGGAATCCATCTCGGAGCTAAAAGGACTTAGCCTCCACAAAAGATCAACCTGCCCTGTCAGCTAGTGAGAGCCTGACAACGGAATCCATCTCGGAGCTAAAAGGACTTAGCCTCCATGAGAGATCAACCTGCCCTGTCAGCTAGTGAGAGCCTGACAGCGGAATCCATCTCGGAGCTAAAAGGACTTAGCCTCCACGAGAGATCAACCTGCCCTGTCAGCTAGTGAGAGCCTGACAGCGGAATCCATCTCAGAGCTAAAAGGACTTAGCCTCCACGAGAGATCAACCTGCCCTGCCAGCTTGTGAGAGACTGACAGCGGAATCCATCTCGGAGCTAAAAGGACTTAGCCTCCACGAGAGATCAACCTGCCCTGTCAGCTAGTGAGAGCCTGACAGCGGAATCCATCTCGGAGTGAGACCTTTCATGGACCATAAATATTTTTCGGTGGTTTCTACCATTAATCATAGCTGATACAACACAAGCTAAGTTCATTACAAAGAGATGATTCACTTCTCTCTTACCTCCCTCTTCCCCCGTGAATCATCCGATCCTTCCCCGGGTGCCCACATCAACCCTGTCCTCACATCTCTCCTCTGCTGCCTCGGGTCGGACTTCTTCAATCCGCACCGGGTCTTGCGCTTGTTGAGGCTGATGAGGTTGCGGTGCTGGAGCTCTTGTCCTTCTCAACTCTAGAAATTCGGGGCAAGTAGATATTGCGTGGCCTTCCTCCTGGTGGAACTCACAGTAGGGTAACTCTACTCTGACTCTTCTCCTTCCCGTGTGGTTCCTCCTCTCCCTTCGACCAATTTTCATCGCTTGCTGTGGTGGGGGTAGGAGTTGCCTAGGGGCTTGCCTTTGGAAGTTGAACCTCCCTCAGCCTTCATGAAAATCCCCCCCCCCCCACCTTGGTTGTGACCTCTTCCTGGACCCTGAATGGGTCCTCCCTGCTGCCTCCAACCTGGTTCTGGACCCTCCTGTCCCTGGAACCCCTGAGCTCTCTGCTCCTCTCTCCGTCTTCCTTCCTGATGTCTTGCTCCTCCTTGCTCCTTCGACTCCGCCTCTGTTAGCCTTGCCAACTTTTTGACAAATGACGGGTTAGCCGCCTCCATGGCTATCTCCTCTGCCGCCCTTTCCATCAACTCTTCGAAGGAAAGGGGGGCCTTCCGAGTCAAGCTCATCTTGAAGAAGCCCTCCTTCAGCCCAACGGTGAAGGCCATCTGGAGAGCATACCCGGGCATCTCTTGGACCTCCAAGATCTCTTCTTGGAACCTGTCAACGTAGTGGGCCAGCGACTCCTCGACCCCCTGCCTTATCAGGAAGATGGACTCATGACTCCTCTTCCTCTTCTTGGAGGTGGAGAAGCGAAGCTGGAAGCTCCGGCTTAAGTCCTCGAACCCGTAGATCGACCTTGGAGTGAGTTGATGGAACCAGTCCCTTGCCTTCTCCTTCAACGTGATTGCAAAGAGGCGACACTTGAAGGCATCTGTCATCGGCCTGATGGAGACCGCATCCTCGAACCATTGCAGGTGCTGGACGGGATCATCCTTCCCGGAATAGTAAGCCATGTCTGGCTCTCTGAACCCCTCGGGAACGGGAGCTGAGATGATCAGCTCGCTGAAGGGTGACCCCCTAAGGGGTGGTCTCGCCACTTCTACTCGCGCGGCCTGCTCGCCTGGGAGGTTGGTACTCGCCGGGCTGGAGAATAGCACCCGGCCGGTGAGGTCTCGCTCGACCCCATCTCCCATCCTCTCCTTCCCTGGCCTTCTTCCTGGTGCACTTCCTTCTCCCCCTGCTGGGGTCATCTCGCCTAGACCCCTGGGAGTCGGCTCGTCGAGAGGGGGAGCTAACTCCTGGGGGGTCGGGGTGGAGCTTCCACCCCGATGAGCAATGCTGCGCAGTATCTCCATGATGCCTTGGATGGAGGCCATGAACTCTTGCCTCCCCACAAAGGGTCCTGAGCTGGGGAGCTCGCCGAGATCATCACTACCTCCTTGACCTCCTGTCATGATACTCTCCCGAGATCTTCTGTGCTGGTCACTCTCCATGCTCACCGCACCAAAATGTTGAAACTAAAAATTTGGTCTCTGTGGAGTTCGGGGTCCCTAGAAAGGGGTGACCTCACACCTACTGCACCCGGAGGAACGTCACGGACCAAAGATCAAGAAGCTAGAAACAGACCCTCGGCTCTAGCGTGGAGGTCCCACCTCACACCCGGAAGGCTTCCTGAGCACTTCCCCTCCCTAGTCAATGCTCGAGCTAGGGTGCCTTGGAGGAGCTCTCTCTACTCTACCAAGAAGAAGCTAAGGGAGGAGGAAGCAAGGAAAAGTCCCCCTCCAAGGGCACCCAAGGGGGTCTATTTATAGTTTTCTGGGAATGGCCTGCAAATAACCAACCTCCACTGCTCTGAAAATTACTGGAAGGCCCCCGGATTGGCCTGCCAACAGCCAAATCCCGCTGTTCTAAACAGCTAAATACAGTCCTCCAGGGGCAGCCCCTCGAGCCGGGCGAGCAGGCGGCAAGGGGCGAGCTCGGCGGCCTTGGCTGGGTGAGCTCGACAGCCTGGGGCTGTGTGAGCTCGGCGGACTAGGTGAGCTCGGCGGCCTGGGGAGCTCGGCGGACTGGGTGAGCTCGGCAGACTGGGTGAGCTCGGCGGCCTGGGGCTGGGTGAGCTCGGCGGGCTGGGGCTGGGTGAGCTCGGCGGACTGGGTGAGCTCGGCGGCCTGGGTGAGCTCGGCGGACTGGGGCTGGGTGAACTCGGCGGACTGGGTGAGCTCGGCGGCCTGGGTGAGCTCGACGGACTGGGTGAGTTCGGCGACCTGGGGCTGGGTGGACTGGGTGAGCTCGGCAGACTGGGTGAGCTCGGCGACCTGGGGCTGGGTGAGCTCGGCAGCCTGGGGCTGGGTGAGCTCGGCGACCTGAGGCTGGGTGAGCTCGACGGACTGGGTGAGCTCAGCGGCCTGGGTGAGCTCGGCGGACTGGGGCTAGGTGAAATCGGCGGACTGGGTGAGCTCGGCGGCCTGGGTGAGCTCGGCGGACTGGGTGAGCTCGGCGGCCTGGGGCTGGGTGAGCTCGGCGGCCTGGGGCTGGGTGAGCTCGGCGGACTGGGTGAGCTCGGCGGCCTGGGGCTGGGTGAGCTCGGCAGACTGGGTGAGCTCGGCGGACTGGGTGAGCTCGGCGGCCTGGGGTGAGCTCGGCGGCCTGGGGGAAGCTCGGCGGCCTGGGGTGAGCTCGGTGGCCTGGGGTGAGCTCGGCGGCCTGGGGGAGCTCGGCGGCCTGTGGGCTGGGGCGGCTTGGACGGCTTGACCGACTTCTCAAGAGTGCCTTGGGGGGGAGAAATATTTTCCCCCCTACTAGTATGTTCTACACGTTCACCCAAAATTGGTCCCTAGGAGTGCAAAATTCCCAAAAAGCTTAAAAACACGCATGCCTTGTTTGGGGTCCACTCTTCGCGAATACGGGGTTGTACACTTATTACGGTTGTTGAGCCAAAAGCCAATGTCCGTGAGGTTCCGATTGTTTCAGAGTTTGTTAATGTCTTTCAGAAAGAGCTTCCAGGATTACCACCATAACGGGAGATTGACTGCTCTATTGAGTTGGTGCCAGGTGCAAAACATGTGACCCGCTCGCCATATTGAGTAGCGCCAAAAGAAATGGCAGAACTGAAAGTTCAACTACAAGTGTTGCTGGAACAGAGTTATATATGCCTAAGTATATCACCTTGGAGCGCACCTGTTCTCTTTTTGAAAAAGAAGGACGGTAGTCTGCAATTGTGCATTGACCATCACGAATTGAATAAGCTGACGGAGAAGAACAAGTATCTAATACCTCGAATTGATGACTTGTTTGATCAGCTAGTGGGATCAACCATCTATTCTAAGCTGGACTTGAAGTCTGGTTACTACCAGCTGAGGATTCAGGAAGGTGACATTCCCAAGGTAGCATTTGGAACACGTTACGGTCATTATGAGTTCACTGTAATGTCGTTTGGGCTAACAAATGCTCCATCGGTGTTCATGGACCTAATGCACCGAACATTTTGAGAATACTTGGATTTGTTTGTAATCATTTTCATCGATGATATTCTAGTGTAATCTCAGTCTGAAGATCATGCGAAACATTTACGGATGGTGTTGCACACCCTGAGGAGAAACAAGCTCTATGACAAGTTCTCAAAGTGTGAATTTTGGCTGTCGTCAGTGGCTTTTCTTGGTCATGTGGTGAGTGGAGAAGGCATTACGGTGGATTCTGCAAAGATAGTTGCCATACGGGGGTGATCGGCGTTGTCTTCTGTAGCCGAAGTCAGGAGTTTCCTTGGAATAGCAGGCTACTACAGGCGCTTCGTAGAGAGCTTTTTGCGGATATCTTTGCCTCTTACCACATTGACGAGGAAGGATCAGAAGTTCATTTGGACGCCGTAGTGCGCACGAGCTTTTGAAGAGCTGAAGAGTCGCTTGACCACGACGCCAATCTTGACGTCGCCATGTGGTTCGGACGGCTTTGAAATTTATAGTAATGCATCAGAGAGCGCTTAGGTTGTGTTCTTCTTCAGTTTGGAAAGGTAATTGCTTATGGCTCACGCCAGTTGAAAGTGCATGAGCGGAACAATCCCGTCCACAACTTGGAGTTGGCGGCGGTGATTTTTGCACTTAAACTGTAGCACCATTATTTGTATGGCGTGAAGGTGGATATATTCACGGACCATAAGATCCAAAAATATTTATTGGATCAAAAGGATCGCAACATGTGACAACGTAGATGGATGGAGTTCCTCGGGGACTACACCTTCCAGATTCACTATACTCCAGGAAAGGGAAATGTCGTCGCAGATGCCTTGAGTCGTAAGACTTTGGCAAGGGCAACTTGGCTGCAGATGTATGATGAGAATCTGATCCAGGAGTTGGAGGCGTTAAAGATTTCTTGTGTTGACAAGAATTCCACTGCAAATGCGTGCTTGAACTGGATGGAGGTACAGTATGACCTTGCGGACAGAGTTCGACGAGTAACAGAACTTGATGAAAGCTTACAACGCTATGCAGTGGATGGGTCAAATGACCAATTCTCCTGGGATGATGGCCTTTTGTGGAAAGATGGTCGTTTGTGCATCCCAAGTATGGGTAAGCTAAGAGAGGAATTGATGTATGAAGCTTACTTTACGAAATATTCAATTCACCTAGGGAGCACAAAGATGTATAAAGATATGAAAAACTGTTCTGGTGGCCGGGTTTGAAGGAAGACATAACACATTACGTGGCGAAATGTCAGACTTGTGACTTAGTGAAAGCTGAATGCCAGAAGACTGGAGGTTTCCTGAAGTCGCTACCTATTCTGGAATGGAAGTTTGATGATATTTCGATGGATTTCGTGCACGGTTTGCCGAGATCTCAATGCGGTAACGATTCAGTTTGGGTGATCGTAGACCGGTTGACTAAAGTGGTTCACTTCATTCCGAACAAGAGGGACGATTCAGTGGAAGTTTTGGCTAAGCTTTATGTTGAGTAGATAATACGGTTACACGGTGTTCCCCGTAGCATCGTCAGTGATCGAGATGGGTGCTTCACGTAGAATGATTGGAGGTTAATCCATCAGTTGTTGGGGACAAAGTTGACATTCAGTATGACCTTTCATCCACAAATGGATGGCCAAACTGAGAGGACTAACAGAATGATGGAGGACATGCTCCGAATGTGCTCCTTGGATTTTGGGAAGAGATGGGAGGATCATCTCTATATGGTATAGTTCGCCTACAACAATAGTTATCAAGCTAGTCTAAAGATATCGCCTTTTGAAGCTTTGTATGGTAGGAAGTGTCGTACACCGTTATCTTGTGTAAAAACAAGCGAATCTAAATTGTACAAGCGTAAGGAAGTTGAAGAGGCTAATTCAACAATACACTCTATTCAGGAGAGGCTATTGATAACTCAAGGACGGCAGACAAAGTACTATAACGTCAAGCACCGAAACGTAGAGTTTGCGGTTGGCGAATGAGTATACTTGAAAATCAAAACTTTCAAGGGCGTGTCTATGATTTGGCACTTGAAAAAGTGAAGTCCGAGGTATCTTGATCTGTTCGAAGTAGTGGAGCGAGTTGGAGAAGCTGCATGTCGGCTAGCTCTTTCGGCAGAATTGAGTGGATTGCATGATGTGTTCCATATATCAATGCTTCGAAGAGCCGTGAAGGATCCAACTCAAGTGATTGCGAATGATCACATACCGGTCGAATATGAGCTAACAATGAAGGTTAGGCCCATTCGGATCGAGGATAAAGTGGTTAAGCAACTCAGAACAAGACAATCAGGATGGTCAAGGTTCGGTGGGATAACTGTGGCCGTGAAGAGCTAACATGGGAGCAGACCATGCGTGCTGAATTTCCCGAGTTGTTTAGCTAAAATGTTGTAACATTTTTTTGTTGAAGAAAATGTATGTTGGAACATCTTTGTTACTGATTTGTTGCATTAAATTTCGGGACGAAATTTCTGTAAGTAGAGGAGGATTGTAACACCCCAAAAACGGAGTTGGCGAGAAAAGGAAATTCGTTGAGCGGAGCTCGACGAGTATCGTCGAGCGGATCGTCGAGAAGATCGTCGAGCGGAGCTCGACGAAAATATCGAACGTCGTGCTGAGTTCGACGATTGTGTCCTATTATGTGAATTAAACTCATTCGACGAATTCTCTCCTGTTCGACGAGTTGCGTTTGACGAATGTGGTCCTGTTCGACAAAATGTCGAAAGCAGATGTCGCTGAGGTGACGACTCGTATCAGGTGCTAGTGTACGACCACAGAGTGGTGATTGACCTTTTCAGCTTCAACCCGAGCCGTTACTGGGTTTTGATCGTATGGCTGGGGTACAACCCGAGTCCTTATCGGTAGAGGAATGGATAAAGGAAATCATTCTTTCCTTTCTCTCTCTCTCTTCCTTACTTCCCGAGTTCTGGAGCAAAGAAATCTCGGCTGCTAGGGTTTGAGTGGATTGATTGAGTGCTGAAGGAGATCTTGGGGCTGGAATCAAGAGCCGAAGATAGAATCGCGAAGGGGAAAGTGAGACGATCATTTCCATCCACGTAAAAAAGCTTTGTTATGGCTCCGAAGAAAACTCCAAGTGTAACGATCTTCTTTCTTGGACATGTGAAGTCCTTATTTGGCATACCCATGGATTTCCCCCACCAAAAGGTGGAATGTTGAGGGATTTCCGTTGTGTTGATTCTTGAAATCCCCAAGAAGTCTTGCATATAGATCCAA
This sequence comes from Platanthera guangdongensis, assembly GCA_039583875.1. Classification (NCBI taxonomy): domain Eukaryota; kingdom Viridiplantae; phylum Streptophyta; class Magnoliopsida; order Asparagales; family Orchidaceae; genus Platanthera; species Platanthera guangdongensis. The sequence goes on from CM077152.1 coordinate 49,189,294, forward strand.
AAATGTGTAGTACGGAATATACCTACTGTGTGAAGCCCATCTAGACAGGTTGGTCTGGATTGGTGATATTTTATTTTACGCATCGAAGAAGACTTCGCGTATAAACGAGTGTTGTGTGGAGTCGGTGGGTTCTGCCTGTGAAGTGGAGTAACAAGAAGTATTGGAGTGGAATTCCAGGAAAATACCCTCGAAGTGCATGTGATGTATGCATTGAAAGTCTAGTGTTTCTGACACTGCAGGTAGCTGCAGGATTTTCTGAATAGTTGGTCCAGATATGGTTTGGGCTGGGTACAGAAAGAGAGTTCTGTCGTTAACACCAAGCGATAGTGGTTGTCATTGGCAATAGTTCCTAGCTAACTTGTGATTGTGAATCCAGTCCTTCAGGGACAATGCGACTATTATGAGTTATGCGCTCTTAAAGGCCAGTGAGCCAAACGAACAAGGGGATGCCGACTCGCGTCAGTCTAGACATTGAACTGGCGATTTGAGCAACGGGCAAGGGCTGAACTGTATCCGCGTGATGGTTGTCTAACTTGAGTGCCAAAGTGAACGGCTTCATTAGGATCACATCATGAGAGTCTTGGGCTGTTCGCCATTAAGAGTAAAGTCTCTGTCCGTGGGCCGTGGAGCATGAATGCTCAAGTTTTACCGTTGGGTTTGAGACTTGAGAACGGTGGTGGGACCCTAGTTTTTTGGTACACCGATAATGTTCCCTAAGTGCACGGAGTGTCGTGTCGTGTGGTCGACGTTTGTGATATATTGATGGTGCGTGAGTGCACATCTTGTGATATATCTGCTTGTGAAATGTTATGTCTGCATGGAAAGAATACCACTGCCCCGGGAAATGGATAGGGTCGTTATAAATTGGTCAGCTGAATGTTGACCGTTACTTTATTTGTCATCGCTGCGACGGATTGTCCCCATGCAGGTACTGGAGAGCCGAGCGGAAAATAGTGGGTCGAATCCCTTGCTGCTGCTGCTATGCTGCCCCTAGAAGGCCAATTAAAGAGATGTTTTGTTATTTTCATGTTTGGCCGGCCTGCGTTCCGATGTATGTAATCAACACTAGTGAAGAAAACCTGTAAGGCCTTAAGGCCAAATATTTTTTGTATTTGTAGACATTCCTTTGCGGGATATATATATTGATGGTTCATATATATATAGTGGACATTCATGGTTGCTGAGTTCAGTCTTAATCCCTTAATGCTTCCGTTAGAATGCTCTGAGTTAGGATGCGTGTTGTAACCTTTGATATTAACATATGACCCCACCGTCTGTTTGTGGTATATAGTGTGGGGCCCCGGCCGGAGCTTTTATTATATATCATTTAACAGATGGAGGTGTTACAAAACAGACCTTTTTCCGTTTTGCCTGAAAGGCGCAGAAGGACTTTCAACCATCTTGCCTGGGAGGTGCAGAAGGACTTTCATCTATCTTGCTTGGGAGGTGTAGAAGGACTTTCATCCATCTCACCTGGGGGGTGCAGACAGACTTTTGTCCATCTCGCCAGAGAGCTTCCGATCCTGTAAATGGTTATTGTCGTTAAAAAATGAAATGAATTGGATTATTTCTATATGGAAGTATATGGTGCGCAGGCCCGACTATGCGTCTTTTATCTTGACAATGGTGGAAGATGGACTGCAGGCAGAAGTGGAGTTCCCTTGGTGTATTACATGCATTAAGTCCCGACGGGGCCCTTGGGAGTTGCATCTTGCGAGCGGATGTCCAACACAATTGCTTGAGCTAGTGCATCAGCGGTAAGTGCCCTAAACATTGGTGCCCGAAGGGTGGCGTCGCATATTGAGGTGGCTTGTACGATGATAATCCGTGTTAACCCAGAAATCGGCGATCCTCTCCAAGGTCGCTAGCTTAGAAGTCGCGGACTACTCCGTTTCATCCGGAGGGTTCACAGTTTGTTTTCCATCAAATCGCGCGGATAGACTTCTCTGTCTGCGCGGCTAGGCTAGTCGCCCGATAGTCACTAGCTAGGCTATGGCGCGGACTGCTTCCCAGTCCGCACCATCAGGTTGCGAGGCTAGCCAGGCGGGTAGTAGTTTCTTCTCCAGCCGCCACCAGTTTGCAGACTCTCCTTCAGGTCGCCGCAAGCAAGGACTGGCCTAGACCGTATCTTATTTAGTCTGCTTGCAATAGGAGGCCTCACATCCGAATCCGCAACAGCCTTGCTAATAGACCGACTTGTAGTGAACCGCCTAAGCATGGGGCGTACTCCACCTCAGTCCGCTAGCAGTAGGCGGACTCAATAGTAGCTCGCCCAAAGGTTGTGGACTCAGTCTCAGTCCGCCAGCAAATGAAGGACAACCCACCAGTAGGTGGCAGACTCGCCTCTTCTCACAGTAGGCGACCTGCCTCCAGGTTGCCCAGTAGGCGTTCTGCCTCCAGGTCGCCTAGAAGGCGTCTTGCCTCCAGATCACCTAGGAGAGGGCGACCTGCCTCCTCAGCCCGCTTAACAGGTGCGACCTACTTCTATTTGACAGAAGGTGGCGAACTCGGTCTCAGTCCACCTAAGGGAGGTGGACTTGCTCCGCCCTCCAACACTCTTCATCAAGCCGCATATCACAGCCCGGACTCAACGTCAGTCCGCCAGAAGGTGGTAAACTCATCTCAATAGAGGCAGACTCCTTGGCCGCCATGTACTAGGGAGACTCTTTGTGCAGTCCGCTAGAAGCACTTCAGCTTCCCACCGGCTTATCCCAGCTTAAAGCGAGCTACTCTTCAGTCTGCGACATGTCGTGAACTCGATTACTGCTCGCCCATATCAATGGGGTGACATCATCAAGCCCAGTTCTGGAAGATTACTCCTCGAGCCTATAAATAGACCCCATACCTCTCATTTGGAGAGGACGATCCCCGAGAACAACCATCGCATCAAACCTTATGGCTACAAAATTCCTGTCTGCGCAGCCTCAACAGCTAAGCTTTGTGGTTTAGTCCTTGAGCTTGGCTTCAGCAGCCTGTCCCAACGACCTTCGATGTCTTCCCTGCCTGATCGCGCAGTCCGCTCGGCCTAAGGCAGAGAGCTACGGGATCAGCAATCCGCGTGGTCTGCCGACCTCTCTGATCAGACCGCACAGCCTCTGACAATTTCTTCCTTCTAGCCACCAGCTTCCCCCCGTGTACCCTTTATATTATTTCCATGTAAAGGAGCAAATCAAGCTGTAATATTGATTCATAATCAAAGGAAAGCCCGTCGCAGGAGTGACATTTAAAGCATAGCGGGCGAACTCTGTTGTTGTTGCTGGCAGCGGCCTCCTCTCTCTCTTTCCTTCTCTCGGCCTCAACCGCTAATCCTAAACGTCAATGTAACCGGCTCCTAGACAGTTCCACATCATTCCACTCTTCTCCTCATCCTCCCTTGAGATTTCGAACACCGTTATCTGGTGGTACCATTTCGCGCATCCACAGTTAACACGCGACCTTCAGATCCCGAACAGACGGTGAAATCCAATGGTTAGCTATGTCCGACCACCAACCTGTCGAGAACCTTGTTCCTTCAAGTCCTAGTGAAGATCTTCTTTGGGAAGCTTTGGAGCAATCATGTCGGGAAACTGCCCAGCAGTTCCAGGCAATCAAACGTACTTTATCTGCTACCACGCAACGATTAGTGGTGCAATCCGCAGCAGCATCGGTTCCTCCAGTCAATCCAACATCAGCATTGGAGAATTCGCAAACTTATCCTCCGACCTATCCTCCTATTTATCCAACAACCTACCTGCCAGGGAAGGCCACAACTCCTTTGCGAACTCAAAATGACGTGTTCATAGCTCGTCAAAACTTCTTCCAGGAAGCTGCCAGAGGAAGTCCAGCAAGATTTTTGAATTTTCAGGGAAGTCATCCCTATCCTTCAGCTCCTGCAGTTTCTCCTCCCGCAACAACTTTTTATTTCTATCCTCCCGCTAATTTTTCAACGACAACTTATCCTCCATTTTTCCCTTTTCCTTATATTCTATGAGAATAGGGGGAACCATCACCGTTTATAGATAGTATCCGGCAAGAACCAACTTCAGCTCACTTTAGAGAGCCGTGATTGCCAACTTACACTGGGGAGTCTGACCCAGTTGCACACTTACAAGCTTTTGAGTCAGTCGTCACCCTGAAGACTCTTACTAATGCTACCAGGTACACGCTCTTCGTAACATCCATTGATGGACAAGCAAGAGAATGGTTCTGCGGGCTGCGCCCTCTGTAACGCCCCGGAATTTTGGTTGCGTACGCATGATGGCGTTACGTTGACTTTGAACGTTGTTCGAGCATGGTTTTTCCCATGGGCTTGCGAGTGGCTATTTTGGTTGCCAAGTTGCACGATTCCCCAGCAAACCGGAGTCCAAATTGGGGACTCGGTGAGGCCTCTTAGGGAATGTTTGCACTTTTTCGCGCCCGGGAAATATTGCTGAAAGTGAGTTGCTGGTACAGAAAAAAAAGGGTAAAAAGTTCTTAAGGCAAAAATGGTCTAGGACGACACAGGAACATTTTTCAAAACAGGGAAAAATGGTCGTTTTTGTGTGAGACACGCCCCCTGACACGGGCGTGACCCAGGCGTGACCTCCTTGACTCGACGATTTGCTGGTGTCGAGTTAAGCTCGACGAATGGGGTACACGCCCCGTGACACGGGCGTGTCACGGGCCGTGTCCCGCAGTGTCGAGTGTCGAGTGTCGAGTGTCGAGTGTTGAGTGTCGAGTGTCGGGTGTCGAGAGAGGGGACACGGCCTGTGACACGGGCGTGTCACAGGGCGTGTCCAGCTGTGTCGAGTGTCGACACTTTGTGTCGACAAGGTGTCGAGACACGGGCTACACGCCCTAGGTCACGGGCGTGACCGACCCGTCACGGGCATGTACCCGGCCGTGTACCGTGTGGATAAACCTGAATTTTGCCGACTTTCTGCGCCGCTTATGGTACACGCCCTGTGTCACGGGCGTGACATAGGGCGTGACCGGCCCGAAAATCGACTTTTCCAGTTTTTTTTGTGCCGTTGATTTCCTTGATTCCGCATCTAACGGCTCAGCTCTGTTCTGGAAGAAATAAGGCCGAAACAGGAATTGTCTTTCTCATTTTACCTTCTCTTCATCATCTTCTTCATCCTCAAAGAGAAAGCAAGAGAGCAAGGGAGCAAGCAAGGCAAAGAAAGAGAGGAGCAGCCGTCGCGGCATCGTCTCGGTTCAGGCAAGCGGTGTTCTTCACCCTTGCCAATCTTCTTTCTTGATTTGGATTGTGCCAACTTAACTAGTTTTTCTTTTTCCAATTTACTAGCTTATTCTTCTTGTTATGAGGTCTTCCTCACTAGCCTTTATGATGCCTTTGAATTTCCCTATGCTCCATGACTATGATTTTCACGCTTAGTTTTAGTTAGCAAGTCCATGTTAGATTGCTTCATGTCATTCATCTTGTTCATGTGACTCATGTAGCTCTATTTATGCATGTTCATGTAACCTTTTTCTTGCCTAAGCATGTGATTTGTTCTTGTTCCTCATCATGTACTTCATGTAGATTCTTAATGACATTTCTATCAACTTGTCGTCATGCGTGAGAATGATGAAAGGAACGTGTTTAGCTTGGGTTATGGGGTGTTTTGTGAGGCGAATTGTGAACCATGGCAGGAGCGTTTGTGTGAAAATTCTGCAAGGGGTGGTGTGGTTTCAGCCTGTGGCCACCGGGTTTTGGTTTTTTTGTGGTTAGAGAGACCACTTTGGCCCCGATTTGGGCTGGTTTTGTTTGGTGCGTTCCACTTTAAGGCTGCCACCGAAAGACTCTTGCGGAATTGAACGTAACCGCTGCTTATGTTTCACTAGTTTGGTGGTTTCTTGTTCTAGTGACTTGGGCATGTGTATTGCCCTTTTTCCTCCTGCGGGTGGAGCAGGACTTGTTGAACTTGTACGCACTTGGTGCGGTTGACACTTTGGAATGACATTGTTTACTACTTGTATGCATTTGTTTTATGCACTCTTTTTACTTATATGAAACATTGCTATGGGGTCGGTAAGCCTCTTCTTTATTGATTATGAAATTCATGCTCTCTTTTGTATAGTTTGGTTGATTGCTGAGGTATTCTTTCTTGAATGCCTCAGGTGCAGGTTGTAGCCGATTGAACGACTAGGATTGTTGGAGGCGTTTCTTGGGAACTAGCCGAGCTTGTGTAGTGAGGTAGTTCTTTTCCTTATTGTACAGACATACATGTGCCCCAATGGGTTCGTGTCAGTTTGTTGGCGCCCATTGGTGGTTTCCTTTACTTGTACTATATGAATACTAGACTGCTAATATGACTCATTTAGATGGAATGACGTCTACTTGCTTTTGGGAAGGGTTTATGATAGGTTGCATTAGGTGTTTTTAAGCTACACAAAACCTATTATTGTATATCATGCATACATGTTTTGATCAACTAAGACATATGTTCTAAATGACGTAAACAAAGAGGATTTCTTATAGTAGTATCACTATCGACTGTATATAGGAGCTCATCATAAATAAACAAAGTATTTCTGCAGCGTACAAATCAGTTTTCTTACCTAAGGCCGAGGGATACGGTCATTCAATCTAAGGTTTTCTTACATTTCACTGTTGAATTTCAACTCATAAAGTAAGTGTCAAGGGTTGCCTGAGCGTGTGCAGTTATCCCCTGCACGACGTGGCATCATAACTCGTAGTTCCTCTTGCTCTGATACAATGTACTCGTTGAGGAAATGCGGGTTGTGACAGTTGGTATCAGAGGGAGGTTTGCTTGACAATTGGTCGGGCCAACTTTCGGTTTTGGTTGTAAGCATCATATCATATACACACACCGAGGTGCCATCAGTATGTCTTGGCCGACGCACGCACACTACACTCATGGCATGATAAGAAGTATACGGGGCATATTATGTAGTATGAGATGCATAATATGTGGTTGTATATGGATCCACCATAGGGGCAACATGTGCGGGTTATGTAGTATGGGATGCATAACCTTACCACATGGATGCGACTAGCACGTTTTCTTTTCTTCGTTGCATACAATGCTATGTAGTATGGGATGCATAGCATTGTGATGCGTACGACCGCTCATGACATGCATTAAGGCCTTTTCTAGAATGCATCGCACAACACGCATAACATAACATTGCATAGCACAACGTGCCAAGCTAAGATTTACATGATGACACCTGCACACTCATGGTTTTGGGTCAAAGAAAGTCATGCATTCATCGGTTAGGCACAAGTTAGTGGGATGACGGTGAGTCATCTTTAGGTTAGGCATACCATCATTTTCAAACTCCCAGAGCAAGTTAGCAGTTGATATTCATATGTATCTCTGTAGGGTCTGTACATAGCCGTTGTATGTTTTGTTGGGTTTGAGCTTGACAAGAGTGAACGTGTTTATAGGATGTCGAAGCGTCCAGTGACAAGGCAAACTCCCCAATCCGAGGGCGAGGCTTCGAGCGCGCAGAATAATGCCCTGATGGATAGTCTTCGCCAAAGTAATGAGGCTTTGACGAGGCAGGTGCAGGAAGTGCAGTCCCAGCTCCAAGCTATGTCATCAGCGATGTCGGGGCTGGCACCAAGAGGGCAAGAGACTGTCAGAGGCCCCACGATTTCGACTCCTTCAGTGGCAGTGGCACCCCCAGTTGTGGTTCCTCCTGCAATGACCTTCATCTCGCAGTTTCAGCGACTTGGACCACCGACTTATGATGGCAAAGCGGACTTTGTGATCTTAGATGATTGGGTAATCACATTGGAAGAAATGTTTGGTTATGCTGGCATTACTGAGGACCAGAAGGTGATGCTTGCCGCCTATCAACTCAAAGGGTTGGCAAAAGGTTGGTGGTTGCGAGAAAAGGAAGGCCTAGGGGCGGGCTGTTCGTGGGAAGCGTTCAAAGACATGTTACGGCGCAAGTTTCTGCCATCAGTTGATAGGGACCGCCTCATGAATGATTTTTTGTACTTGAAGTAGAGGAAACTCACAGTGAGTGAGTATGAAATTGAGTTTAGCAAGTTGAGTCGTTTTGCTCCGAGCTTGGTGATGACGGAAGCTGACCGCGTAAAGAGATTTCTTAGCGGACTCCGCAGCGACGTGCAGCAATTCGCAAGTGCTTATGGAGCGACAAGTTACACCACTGCGGTTGAGGCTGCGTTGAAGGTGGAAGCTATAGAAACTGCCAAACAAAGATGGCAGCAGATGAGGCAGGGCAAGAGACAGTTGGTGGGAGAGAAAATGTCCCACGAGTCAGACGTAAAGAAGAAGAAGGAAATATGTAGTTTCTGTGGCCGAGCCGGTCACCCGTTTGAGAAATGTTTCAAGCGGTTGGGGATGCAAAAGAAGGAGCAGGTGCACGCCATTCAGGGTGCGCCAACGAGAGACGTGGAGTGTACATTTTGTGGGATAAAAGGTCATGATGTGGGCCGTTGCTGGGCCAAAGACAAGGTGTGCTTCCAGTGTGGCAGACCAGGACATCTTCGTGCCAGGTGCCCGCAGATCCAACCTGTTTTGCAACCCGCACCACTCCAGGCTTTGCCTCCGCCTCCGCATGTAGACAAAGGCAAAGGGAAGTTGAATGTCGTCTCTTTAGAGGAAGCGCAGACGTCACCTCAGGTTATCTCAGGTTTGATTCATTCCTCTGGTTCCTGTTTTGTTTCTGCCTTTTACGTGTAGTTCTTAGCATATATACCCGTATAGGAAACTTTAAGGTAAAGAACCGTTGGGCGCGTGTTCTCTTTGATTCTGGCGCGGCCCATTCATTTGTGGCGCGAACCTTTCTGGATCGGTATCATTTGACACCAGATCGAGTGGGGAATGCCTTTTTGGTGAAATTTTCTTCCGGTGCTTCTGTGGTGGCAGACTGGGGTCTTCTTGCTTGTCCCATTTTGTTGGGCGATTTCTTAGCAAAGGCTGATTTCAAGGTGATCGATTTGGAGGATTTTGACGTCATTCTGGGTATGGACTGGTTATCCCGCTATGACGCCGTCATCCAGTGCAGAGGGAAGCGCTTGGATTTTATCAAGGATGATGGTCAGTCAGGAAGTGTGTATGGTGATTCTTGCTAGGATTCTCCAGGGATTTCGGCGGTATGTGTTCGGACGTTGTTTGTTTCCGACTGTTTTGCTTGTTTAGTCTCAGTTGTGGGGACTAGTGCTGTTTTGCCGCGTTTGGAGGAAATTCCTGTTGTGCGTGAATTCCCAGATGTTTTTCCTACGGATCTTCCTGGTCTTCCCCCTGATCGTGATGTCGAGTTCGTTATTGATTTGGAACCGGGTACGCGGCCTATTGCGAAAGCACCGTATAGAATGGCCCGCGTGAGCTATCAGAGTTGCGTACCCAGTTGGATGACTTATTGGCAAAAGGGTTTATTAGGCCGAGTTCATCACCTTGGGGTGCACCGGTGTTATTTGTGAAGAAGAAAGATGGGTCGATGCGACTTTGCATCGATTACCGGGAATTGAACAAGGTGACGATTAAGAACAAGTACCCACTGCCAAGAATCGATGATTTGTTTGATCAACTGTGTGGCAGTTCCGTATTTTCGAAGATTGATCTCCGTTCGGGCTATCATCAGCTCAAGGTCCGGGAGTCTGATATTCCGCGGACTGCATTTCGATCAAGGCATGACCATTTTGAATTTCTGGTGATGTCGTTTGGTTTGACCAACGCACCATCAGCTTTCATGGATATGATGAACAGGGTGTTCAAGGACTACTTGGATAAGTTTGTGGTGGTTTTTATTGATGACGTTCTTGTCTACTCCCGCAGTGCTGAGGAGCATAAACAGCATCTGCGTTTAGTATTGGCCACTTTGCGAGACCAACGATTATTCGCCAAACTAAGCAAATGCGAGTTTTGGTTGCCTCAAGTTGCTTTTCTGGGTCATGTTATTAATCAACATGGAATTTCCGTGGATCCCGAAAAGATTGCTGCAGTCATGGAATGGAGAAAACCAGAGACACCCAAGGAGATTCGAAGCTTCTTGGGATTGGCCGGCTATTATCGCAGATTTGTCGAAGGTTTTGCGACATTGGCCGCACCTTTAACTCGCTTAACCCAGAATAATGTGGCGTTTGAGTGGAATGACAAGTGTGAGGCCTCATTCCTAGAACTCAAGAACAGGTTATGTACCGCTCCTGTGTTAATCTTGCCGACGGAAGGGATAGATTATGACGTTTTTGTGGATGCGTCGCACGTTGGACTTGGATGTGTTTTAATGCAAGACAAAAAGGTGATTGCGTATGGGTCTCGGCAATTGAAACTTCATGAAAAGAACTACCCAACGTATGATTTGGAGTTCGCAGCGGTGATCTTTGCGTTGAAGTTGTGGAGACACTTACTGTATGATGCGCAGTGCAAAATCTTTACAGATAATAAAAGTTTAAAGTATGTCTTCACACAGAAGGAACTGAATCTGCGCCAACGTCGATGGCTGGAATATGTAGCTGATTATGATGTGGACATTCAGTATCACCCGGGGAAAGCGAATGTTGTGGCCGATGCTTTGAGTCGGAAGACGGGGAAATTATTTCATCTTTCCGTCGACCGTCTTGTGGAGGAATTTCTATTGATGGATATTTCTGTGGGCAAATATGACCCGCAAAGTCATTCGGCAGTAGAAGAACCTTCATGGCTGGTGCTTGCAAGACAACATCAAAAAGGATGATCCTGATCTTTTACATCTATTGCTTCAGACTGAACATGGTGAATTACCGGATTTTTCTATTGATGAAGGGGGCACGTTAAAGTATCGTGGTCGCTTTTGTATTCCCTTAGTTGGAGATATTCGCGAGAAGGTGTGTCAGGAAGCACATGGCTCAAGTATGGCCTACCATCCAGGCTCAACAAAAATGTACCGTGATCTGAAACAAATTGTCTGGTGGTATGGAATGAAAAGAGATATAGCACGATTTGTAGCTGAATGTCATACATGCAAGCAGGTGAAAGCTGATCATGGGAGGCCTGGTGGCATGTTGACACCATTGGAGATTCCAACATGGAAGTGGGAAAGCATCTCCATGGATTTTATAATAGGTTTACCAAGATCTCCACGAGAACATGACTCCGTGTGGGTGATCGTGGATAGATTGACCAAGTGTGCTCATTTAATACCGTTTAAGGTCAACTACCCGATGAAGACAATAGCGGAGCTCTATTTGAACGAGATCATCCGACTGCATGGTGTGCCAGTCGATATCATATCAGACAGGGATTCCCGATTTACTTCTCGTTTCTGGAAGAGTCTACAAGAGGGTTTGGGAACGGATTTGCGGTATTCCACTGCTTACCACCCTCAGACGAATGGCCAAACAGAAGGAGTAAATCAAATTGTAGAAGATATGATTCGATGCTATATTCTTGAGTATGGCGGAGCATGGGATGAACGTTTGCGGCTTATGGAATTCACATATAATAATAGCTATCAAGAAAGCTTGCAAATGACTCCATTCGAAGCTTTATATGGGCGTCGATGTCGGACTCCTCTCTTTTGGACTGAGATTGGCGAGCGGCTTTTGTTGGGCCCAGAGGCGCTCGAGGACATGGAAGTTGCCGTACGAGGTATTCGAGAGAAGCTCCGAATCGCCCAAGAGCGATATGAAAAGTATGCCAATCGACGACGGTCGGAATTAGAGTTTGCGGTGGGGGATTTCGTTTTCTTGAAAGTCTCCCCAATGGTTGGGATTAAAAGGTTTGGAAAAGAGCGCAAACTAGACCCAAGATTTGTGGGTCCCTTCAAGATTCTTGCTCGAGTTGGTGCATCCGCATACAAGGTAGAATTACCCGTGAACTTTCCTGGTGTTCACGACGTGTTTCATGTTAGCCAACTTCGCAAATGTGTGCGGAATGATCAGCAAGTGTTGGATATGGTGCCACAGTTGGCGCCAAACCTTTCTTATGTGGAGATGCCTATCCGGATATTAGACTCCCAAGATCGCGTGTTGCGGAAAAAGACGATTCCGATGGTCAAGGTGCTATGGAAAAATCAGGATGTGGAAAGCGCGACGTGGGAGCTCGAGTCTACGATGAGGGCGGCTCACCCTCATTTGTTCCCGTAACCAAGCTGGCATGTGGATTAGTGTTTTTGTTGCATTGGTGTTTTTGGTTTGTTATCTTATTTTGGATGGAGATCCACATAATGGAAAAGTTTCGAGGCGAAACTTTTTGTTAGGGGGAGTGATTGTAACGCCCCGGAATTTTGGTTGCGTACGCATGATGGCGTTACGTTGACTTTGAACGTTGTTCGAGCATGGTTTTTCCCATGGGCTTGCGAGTGGTTGTTTTGGTTGCCGAGTTGCACGATTCCCCAGCAAACCGGAGTCCAAATTGGGGACTCGGTGAGGCCTCTTAGGGAATGTTTGCACTTTTTCGCGCCCGGGAAATATTGCTGAAAGTGAGTTGCTGGTACAGAAAAAAAAAGGGTAAAAAGTTCTTAAGGCAAAAATGGTCTAGGACGACACAGGAACATTTTTCAAAACAGGGAAAAATGGTCGTTTTTGTGTGAGAGACGCCCCCTGACACGGGCGTGACCCAGGCCATGACCTGGGCATGACCTCCTTGACTCGACGATTTGCTGGTGTCGAGTTAAGCTCGACGAATGGGGTACACGCCCCGTGACACGGGCGTGTCACGGGCCGTGTCCCGCAGTGTCGAGTGTCGAGTGTCGAGTGTCGAGTGTTGAGTGTCGAGTGTCGGGTGTCGAGAGAGGGGACACGGCCTGTGACACGGGCGTGTCCAGCTATGTCGAGTGTCGACACTTTGTGTCGACAAGGTGTCGAGACACGGGCTACACGCCCTAGGTCACGGGCGTGACCGACCCGTCACGGGCGTGTACCCGGCCATGTACCGTGTGGATAAACCTGAATTTTGCCGACTTTCTGCGCCGCTTATGGTACACGCCCTGTGTCACGGGCGTGACATAGGGCGTGACCGGCCCGAAAATCGACTTTTCCAATTTTTTTTGTGCCGTTGATTTCCTTGATTCTGCATCTAACGGCTCAGCTCTGTTCTGGAAGAAATAAGGCCGAAACAGGAATTGTCTTTCTCATTTTACCTTCTCTTCATCATCTTCTTCATCCTCAAAGAGAAAGCAAGAGAGCAAGGGAGCAAGCAAGGCAAGGAAAGAGAGGAGCAGCCGTCGCGGCATCGTCTCGGTTCAGGCAAGCGGTATTCTTCACCCTTGCCAATCTTCTTTCTTGATTTGGATTGTGCCAACTTAACTAGTTTTTCTTTTTCCAATTTCCTAGCTTATTCTTCTTGTTATGAGGTCTTCCTCACTAGCCTTTATGATGCCTTTGAATTTCCCTATGCTCCATGACTATGATTTTCATGCTTAGTTTTAGTTAGCAAGTCCATGTTAGATTGCTTCATGTCATTCATCTTGTTCATGTGACTCATGTAGCTCTATTTATGCATGTTCATGTAACCTTTTTCTTGCCTAAGCATGTGATTTGTTCTTGTTCCTCATCATGTACTTCATGCAGATTCTTAATGACATTTCTATCAACTTGTCGTCATGCGTGAGAATGATGAAAGGAACGTGTTTAGCTTGGGTTATGGGGTGTTTTGTGAGGCGAATTGTGAACCATGGCAGGAGCGTTTGTGTGAAAATTCTGCAAGGGGTGGTGTGGTTTCAGCCTGTGGCCACCGGGTTTTGGTTTTTTTGTGGTTAGAGAGACCACTTTGGCCCCGATTTGGGCTGGTTTTGTTTGGTGCGTTCCACTTTAAGGCCGCCACTGAAAGACTCTTGCGGAATTGAACGTAACCGCTGCTTATGTTTCACTAGTTTGGTGGTTTCTTGTTCTAGTGACTTGGGCATGTGTATTGCCCTTTTTCCTCCTGCGGGTGGAGCAGGACTTGTTGAACTTGTACGCACTTGGTGCGGTTGACACTTTGGAATGACATTGTTTACTACTTGTATGCATTTGTTTTATGCACTCTTTTTACTTATATGAAACATTGCTATGGGGTCGGTAAGCCTCTTCTTTATTGATTATGAAATTCATGCTCTCTTTTGTATAGTTTGGTTGATTGCTGAGGTATTCTTTCTTGAATGCCTCAGGTGCAGGTTGTAGCCGATTGAACGGCTAGGTTTGTTGGAGGCGTTTCTTGGGAACTAGCCGAGCTTGTGTAGTGAGGTAGTTCTTTTCCTTGTTGTACAGACATACATGTGCCCCAATGGGTTCGTGTCAGTTTGTTGGCGCCCATTGGTGGTTTCCTTTACTTGTACTATATGAATACTAGACTGCTAATATGACTCATTTAGATGGAATGACGTCTACTTGCTTTTGGGAAGAGTTTATGATAGGTTGCATTAGGTATTTTTAAGCTACACAAAACCTATTATTGTATATCATGCATACATGTTTTGATCAACTAAGACATATGTTCTAAATGACGTAAACAAAGAGGATTTCTTATAGTAGTATCACTATCGACTGTATATAGGAGCTCATCATAAATAAACAAAGTATTTCCGCAGCGTACAAATCAGTTTTCTTACCTAAGGCCGAGGGATACGGTCATTCAATCTAAGGTTTTCTTACATTTCACTGTTGAATTTCAACTCATAAAGTAAGTGTCAAGGGTTGCCTGAGCGTGTGCAGTTATCCCCTGCACGACGTGACATCATAACTCGTAGTTCCTCTTGCTCTGATATGATGTACTCGTTGAGGAAATGCGGGTTGTGACACCCTCAGTCCTCCGCTTCCTTTGCCGATCTGCGAAGAGAGCTTCTGCTCAGGTTTTCTACCCCTACCAAGAGGAAGGGCGGGCCAGAAGCCCTATTTAAGATCAGACAGCAAGAGAATGAGACTTGAGCTCATTTTGTCGATGATTTTCAAAAAGAGATTCTTGATATTGAACACGTCAATCTAGAAATGTACCGAGTCTCTCTGATAAGTAGTTTAAGATAAGGACCACTAAAATTCGAGGCTAACGTCCGAATACCGAGGACATATAAGGAGATGATCAGTCTTGCCAACTTATACATACGAGGTGAAAAGAGCAATCCCAACTACATTTCCAGGCTTGAAACAGAGAAAGATCCTCCTTCTACATACGGACAACCTCCAAAGTCTTCTTAGAAGGATTTTTAACCCCGAGCAAAGAAGGGAAGGAATTTCTGACGTCATCAACGCCCCTTCCCAGGCCAAGATCACTTCCAAAGTCAAATATCACAATTGTTAGGTCCTCCCGCTTATCCAGCACAAGCTTTGCAAGTAGCTTCTGCTTACCAGCAGCAGAGTGACAGCTTACAGAAATCTGAACTAGACCAGGCTATGCAGGGGGTGATCCAAGTGATGAAAGGCAAGACCAGTTATAAAAGACCCTATCAACCCACAAGTTAAAAATTCAAAGATTCGGACCCCTAATGCGAATTCCATAAAGAGAAAGTACATCCAACTGAAAACTGCCGAGCACTTCGTCAACTGGTGGAGAAGATGTTGAGACAGTGTAAATTACATGACTTATTCCAGAAGGATGACCACTCTGATCCGTCTACTTCAAAAGGAAAAGAAGTAGCGGACATTCCTTACGACTCAAGGGAAGTAAGCCCAATCAACAATGACATTAACCTTATTATTGGTGAGACCATTGATGCGAATGACATAGGCGCCCTTGGAAATTTATTCTGAGGTGAAGATGGACATGACAAAGTTCCCAAAGCTCTTCGCGATCATGCCCGATCGGTTTTGTTCTCCATATTGAACATTTCTCTTACACATGTTCTGAACATTTCTAAGTTCTTTTCAATAAATTTTTACGTTAGAGATCCTGTACTGACACATTTTCCTTTTTGGAGTGCCTCCTCCTCTATTTTCTCTTTGCCAAAGGGATCACTGAACCGACGAGATATCGCCGAGTCTTGTTTAATCCCCCCATAGATTGGTTTCTGGCGTAACATCACAATGACCATATATAGCGGGGAGTGTTCGCATATGTGCAATGAGAGCCGTCCAATCTGTGTAGGCGGACTTCAGGGCATCAGATCCTAACCGGTATCTAACACAAAGCATGCATCAAGGGAGGTCCCATGTGTTAGCTCTACTGTGCTTCGTTAGGGATACATTACAACTAATATGATTGTTTCTTGGCAGCAATGGCCCCCGGGTGTAGCCTTGTCTTTGTGATCATATCACGTTGTGATCATATCACGTTGTGATCGTCGAACATTCCAAGGTACTCTCAAGCCGTGCATTCAGGAGACCCACAACATCGCTGATCTTTTAGGGCGAGCTATGCTATAGACCACTTGGCGCACCTAGCCTAACTAATCAGCGTAATTTGTAGCCCATGGCATGAGAGTAGTGCGTCCATCATTCCTTCTTAGGATTTTGTTTTCCTTTTTTGTGCCCTTCCAAGGGAGCGTGGCTCGTCCGCATTTTTTGCAAAACCGCTTTCCTTCAGGATAACAGGTTAAATTTAATCTCTCCGAAGGATTTTTGGCGTTATACTCGCTTTATATATACGCGGCCTTCATCAAGCTCTATCTGCTGGCAGTATATCCACTGTGTTTATTAATATTCTTGACACCGATTATACAATCAAAGAATCTGTTACTCTTTGTCTACAAACCGTGCGGTCTAGTCAAAGTGTTTTTTCATATAGTTGATCTGAATTTCATATTAAGGATATCATATTTGACCGCGAAAGAAGGTTGCTATGACTTGACCTCTACTTGGCTATGCTCATTCTTTTACTCGGTTAATAGCTGAGTTTATTGGATTTTCCTCCTACTTAATTATGTCTACCTTACCGAATCAATATCTGCAAGTTCTTTTCAGAGATTAACAAATGCTTGCAAGTTCCCCTCAAGTACTTGCAAATCGTTTTTTTTCTTTCATACCTGCTTATTACTCTTCTTTTTGCAGAGATTAGCAGATGCTTGCAAGTTCCCCTTAGGTACTTGCAAATCATCTTTTCTTTCATATTTGCTTCTTGCCCTTCTTAATTATAGAGATAAGCAGCTGCTTGCAAGATCCCTTCAGGTACTTTCAAGCTATTTTTCTTCTATACCTCCTCCCACCTTTGTTTTGCAAAGCACAGTAAGAACGCATTCACAAGTCTTCTTCACTTTGCAAGAATAATTCAGGTACACACAAGATATGCCTTTTTTCCATACAATATCTTTCTTTGCAGGAGAAAAAAATAAGTTTACAGACTTTTCTGAGGAGAGGCATCAGGTTCTATATCTCTCCCTCTATCTTTCATTTTCCTACTTGGGGCAGATCATAATTTCAGAGGTTACCTCTACTTTTTCAAAGTTTCCTGTAAAACTAAAAAAAGTGCGGGGATTTTGTTAACCCACAAATCGACGATCCTCTCCAAGGTCGCTAGCTTATAAGTCGCAGACTGCTCCGTTTCATCCGGATGGTTTGCGGCCTGTTTTTCATCAAACCATGCAGATAGACTTCTCTGTCCGCGCGACTAGGCTAGTCGCCCGATAATCGCCAGCTAGGCGATGACGCGGACTGCTTCCCAGTTCGCACTATCAGGTCACGAGGCTAGCCGGGCGGGTAGCAGTTTCTTCTCCAGCCCGTCACTAGTTCGCAGACACTCCTTTAGGTCGCCGCAAGCAAGGACTGTCCTAGACCGTCTCTTCTTCAGTCCGCCTGAAAGAGGCGTTCTCGCATCCGAATCCACAACAACCTTGCTAACAGACCGACTTGTAGTGAACCTTCTAAGCATGGGGCAGACTCCACCTCAGTCCGCTAACAGTAGGCAGACTCAAGACTAGCTCGCCCAACGATGGTAAACTTAGTCTCAGTCGGCCAGCAAATGAAGGACAACCCGCCAGTAGGCGGCAGACTCGCCTATTCTCAGCAGTAGGCTACCTGCCTCAAGGTCTCCCATTATGCGATCTGCCTCCAGGTCGCCCAGAAGTCGTCTTGCCTCCAGGTCACCCAGGAGAGGGCGACCTGCCTCCTTAGCCCGCTTAGTAGGTGCGACCTGCTTCTATTCAGCAGAAGGTGGCAGACTCAGTCTCAGTCCGCCTAAGGGAGGTGGACTTGCTCCACCCTCCAGCACTCTTCATCAAGCCGCATAGTACAGCCCAGACTCAACGTCAGTCCGCCAGAAGGTGGCAGACTCATCTCAATAGAGGCGAACTACCTGTCCGCCATGTACCAAGCAGACTCTTTGTGTAGTCCGCCAGAAGCACTTCAGCTTCCCACCGACTTCTCCCAGCTTTAAGAGAGCTACTCTTAAGTCCGCGGCATGTCGCAGACTCGATCGTAGCTCGCCCATATCAACGGGGTGACGCCATCAAGCCCAGTTCTGGAAGATTCCTCCTTGAGCCTATAAACAGACACCCCATACCTCTCATTTGGAGAGGACGACCCCCGAGAACAACCATCGCATCAAACCTTGCGGCTATAAAATTCCTGTCCGTGCGGCCTCAGCGGCTAAGCCTTGTGGTTTAGTCCCTGAGCTTGGCATCAAACTTACCGACCTCTTTGATCAGACTGCGCGACCTTTGACAATTTCTTCCTTCTAGCCGCCAGCTCCCCCCGTGTACCCCTTATATTCTTTCCATGTAAATGAGCAACTCAAGCTGTAATATTGATTCATAATCAAAGGAAAACCTGTTGCAGGAGTGACATTTAAGCCGCCGCGGGCGAACTCTGTTATTTCCGCTGCCAGCGGCCCCCCCTCTCTCTTTCCTTCTCTCGGCCTCAACCGCTAATCCTAATCGTCAAAGTAACCAGCTACTCGATGGTTACTCATCAACCTCCTCTTCTCCTCATCCTCCCGTGAGATTTCGAACACCGTTATCTGGTGGTGCCATTTCGCGCATCAACAATCTGAATGTCATATGTTGTCTATACCGGAGAAACTCTCAGAGTTATTAGTAAAGATGATGCTTCCCAAGATGGAGATCGTTGGGGGTCCTGTGACGTGGGTGCCTCTCGAGCAAAGTTGGATGTCTCTCCCTGAGATTCCTAGCTAAAGTAGAGTTGACAAGAATAATATGTTGGCGGATATAAAATCATCGATCAATATCCGGTTCACTTCGATCGGTTGGCTTCCGAGGGTTGCATGAATATGCTGCGGACTTGACATGGGTCATAATGTGTTGGGGACCGTCAGCCTGATCGTCTCTTGCTATTTCTGGGGGGGTGGTGGTGGTGCTCCTTCATGGTGCTACCCTCAGTCGGGCTTGTTCGGGGTCAACGGTGTAGCCACCCTTTTACCATGAATTTCTTTGAGAAAGCCATGACGTGCAAGCCGCACGACTTCCTCCTTCAGACGCATGCACTCCTTTGTGTAGAACTCATTTCCCTAGTGAAAGTGGCAGTATTGGAACTGGTCCCCTTTCCCCAGGGGAGTGCCTTAGGCCTCTGAATACAACAAGAGTGACAAAATTCCAAATCACAGAAAAGCGGACGCACGAGAGCGGGGGTAGGGCGCAAAACGAACACTTCGAGAATGTTAATGTGCTCGAAGCATCCCATGTGATCGTCAAGTTTGAAACGACCTTCACGTTGTACCCATCAGGGGTATTTATAGGCGTAACCCTAAATCTCCGACGACAAGTTATTGAATGCCTAACAGATTCAAACCAAACCGTTAATGACTCATTACCATTATATAAATATACCTCAACAAGATGTTCGTTGATATCATTCAAATTCTAAAGCTCCAATTTAAAATGCTTTAGGGTTTCATTTCTCGACAATTTGCCAGTAGATAATAATTTTATTTACGAATATCCGTTTTTAAAAATAGTGATTTACTGTTATCAAATAGCTGTCAACAACAACAACAATAACAACAACAGAATCCATATAATCCTCAATCATTGAAAGTATGGGCTGTAGTAGATTGAAAACAGACATAACCTTTAGAACTATGCACAAAATGACTTCTCCAGACAAGTATCAAATAGCTGCAAATATAAAAAAAATGATGCTAATAAGTAATAACTAATAACAACTCCCAATTTTTTCCCCGGGTAAATTTTCAAAAAACCAACGGCATAAAAAGATACATCAGAAAAAAGATGCTCCTCATTTTACTTGCCTCGGCCATAGATTCTGCAGCCCTTCTCCTTCCTCATACTTTCCGAATCTTTGTATTCCTCCAAGCATGCCAAGGTATCCCGTAATTTCCACGAAGATTACAAAAGAATCATCCTTTTCTGCTCCTAAATCTCAAATTTTGTTCCTTTCTACTCAGAACAGGAGTAAATTAAAGCCCCAGACCATCTTCCTCTGTTCGAGCCGGGCTAGAGAAGTAGAGATCACTAAAACAGTATGTTAGGGGAAAAGCTGAAGGAAGAAGAAGAAGAAGTGCAATCAAGGGGCAACATTTGGAATCCTTTTAAATGGCTCCAAACGCTGGCGAAGGAGATGCACTGGAGCTTCATTTTCGGCATCGTGGCCGTGAGCGGTATTAGCCAGGGGCTGGGAGGCGCCGTCTGCCGGGTGGCCGCCGACTATTACTGGAAAGATGTGCAGAAAGTCCGGCCGTCGGAGTCACAGGTGTATCAGGGCATTTCTTCCCTCCCATGGATCGTCAAACCGCTCTGGGGTCTCCTCACTGATATAGTCCCCGTCGCCGGTTACCGGCGGCGGCCGTACTTCATTCTTGCAGGCATGATTATTTATCCGTGAAAAGGCGCAAATATTAATCCTTTTGTTAAGTAATTTAATCCTATTCAAATAATTATTTTCAAAAAAAAAATAACATTACTTTACTTTTAAGCAATAATATGAGCTGAGGTGAGTTTTGACTGCTACCAAGAACATAAACTAATTTTGAGCATAAAAGTAATGAATTTTTTTAGGGAAGGTCGAGTGTTCACGAATAACGGTTCATGAACACTACATTCACGGCCGCCGCCGCCACGTCAAATGAAGCTTTAGTTTGGCACAGCAGTAGCAGTTGTAAACGCAACACTGCCTAAGGAACTTCTTTATTCACTATTATATTCAAAACTATTTTTTTCTTGGTGGCTATCATAATTGTTGTCATGCCAAATATATATTTTATGAGGGTGATGTTTTTGTCCAAACTCATCGGTTGTGAACACGATGAGTTACGAACCATCATTCGTGAATGGCTGTCATAACTGTTGTCATGCTAAACATACATTAATTATATGATCGATAGTGTTTTTCTCTAAACTCATCGGAGCAAAAACGTCACGGCAAACAAAGCCTAAGACTCCATTTGACGTAACTTTTTTTTTTGCTCCAGTGAGTTTGTACGCAAACATCACTATCATGTTTGACAAGACAATAGTTATGACAGCCAACAAGAAGAGAAAGTAAGTTTTGAACATAAAAGTGGATGAGTCGGCTTCATGCAGCGGTCATGAACCGGCGTTCGTGAACGCCAGCCCCACCAAAAATAATTATTGCATTTTTTTTAATTTTTATTACATTTAATGCGCAACAACTAGTTTATTTTCTTGGTAGCAATCATTGACTTTGTATTGCTAAACATACATGATGTAGCAAACACCGGTTTGCGTACAACTAAACAACGCGCACGCTAATTTAGACAAATGCTCAAACACTTGACGAGCGAGTTAAAAGACACCGCCTCCGATTAGTACGAAATTGATTGTAAAGCACGCACACTCCAATCCTACACGATGGACTAGCGGAGGCGCAATTTCGGAGCGGAAATTTCCGACCGGTGAGTAGCAACTCCAACAAGCACCTAGCCGCCGAGCGATGACCCCTCTCCGATCAATTGATTGGAGACAAGCGACGCACCCTCAACGTTCCAATTCATTCGTTGTTTCCGATCACACACAATTTCAATCACAACCACAAGAACACAAAAATATTAAGATGAATCACACACAGAGTGGAGGAGA
Source organism: Platanthera guangdongensis (assembly GCA_039583875.1). Taxonomy (NCBI): domain Eukaryota; kingdom Viridiplantae; phylum Streptophyta; class Magnoliopsida; order Asparagales; family Orchidaceae; genus Platanthera; species Platanthera guangdongensis. The sequence goes on from CM077152.1 coordinate 49,211,092, forward strand.
GGAATCGTTACCCAACAAAGACCCGCTGAAATTTTCGAGAGGGGAAACGCCATTGCGAAGCACTGTGGGGCAGCGGTGGCGTCGCACCACAAGGAGGCCGGAATCACGCCGGATGGCGGTCGGCGCCGGGGCCTAGCTGGAGCCCTGCCTCGTGGATCAAAACCGAGAGATCGGGGCGGCGGAATCGTGCTCGGCCGGGAAGAAGGAGATGCTCGCCGAAGTCGCGCCGGATGTGAGGGGTTTCGCCGCCGGTGTCGCGCCGGAGGGGAGGGCTTCGCCGCCAGTGTCGCGCCGAGCGGAATCCGCGAGCCCTAAGCGGGTACTCCGATCACGGGAGAGAAAAGAGGGAGCCCTTTTTTTATCAAGATAATTTCATTAGGGTTTTAAGCCAACACATGGAGTATTTATACTCCCCACAAAAGCACTCCTAAACCACACATTTCCTAGATCTTATCCTAGCCACTCAAATGTTTTTAACTCAAAATAAATGCAAGAAATAAAAGAGAAATCAAATGTCCGTGACCGCCTAACATTTTGGTCGATCGGACTCGCAATCACAAATAAGAACTAGCACTGTATATTTATTAATAATAGTAGATAACTCAATGTTTGTAGCGGAGCATGTCGCGGTAGGACTTCTTGGTGTTGGGGCGAAGATTTTGCGCAGGCGTCGTGTCTTCCAACGGTGGCGGGTCGGCGCCATCAATCCTCCCCCGCTCAAAACCACTCGTCACCGTTGAGTGGTCCAAGCAGTAACGGTGTAGCATGTCGTCGTCAAGACGCTCCATCTCTTCGGCGGTCACCCAAGTGGCATCACAAACTGGGCGGTCCTTCCAACGAACCAAGTATCGGTGCACACCTCCATCAGAGGAAGCAATGACTTCGTCATCTAAAATCTGAGCTGGAACAAAAACAACCTTCGGAAACCTGGAGAAAGCATTAGTCATAGGCATAATATCACCGGGCGTCTCACTAGGAGGTGAGGATGGTAGCCCCAAGGGTGAAATACGTGGGGATGTGGTGTCACTCCCAAACCCAAGAGAATGGCCGTGAGGAGAAGAAGAAGAGGAGCGAAGTAATTCTTGCGGCGTTTCATGAAAAAGTGTAAGGTCGGAAACATTAAACACGGGGTGTATGCCCCAATCGGAAGGTAAATCAAGTACGTACGCATTGTCACTCAACTTCCTTAAAATTTTAAAAGGGTCGGCGCGCCGGTTGGTTAGTTTCTTTATGGAACCCGTAGGCAACCGTTCAGGAATTAATTTCACAAGGACTAAATCTCCAACAGCAAAAGTGTGAGCCCGCTTGTGCACATTCGCATGAGATTGGTAGGCGTCGTATGTAGTGGTTAATCGGTGGCGGATCTCGTTGCGCAACGCATGGAAGTGGTGAGCAAAGTCGGTGGCAAAATGAATTGATTTATACGCCGGAGGTAGCGGAATCAAATCAATAGGCACACGCGCGTTGTAACCGTGCACAATTTCGTTCGGTGAGAGACCCGTGGAGCAATTTTTGGAATTATTATAAGCCAGTTGGGCTTGGGGTAGGATGAGATCCCAAGTACCCCTGTGATCGCGCACTAAACAACGTAGTAAATTGCCCAAACTCCGGTTGACCACCTCGGTTTGCCCATCCGTTTGGGGGTGGTATGCCGCAGAGAATAGGAGTTTGGTGCCAACCAACATCCATAGTGTTTTCCAAAAATAAGAGGTGAATTTAACATCTCTATCTGAGACAATAGTTTTGGGTAGCCCTCGATGACTAACGACTTCTTTAAAATAAAGTTTGGCGATGTGAAAAGCGTCATTCGTGCGATTGCAAGATATAAAATACGCCATTTTGGAGAAACGATCGACGACCACTAGTATAGAATCGTTTTTGCGTTGTGTGAGGGGAAGGCCTAAAATAAAGTCCATACTAACATCGTCCCATGGTGTCGAGGGAATGAGGAGTGGTGTATATAAACTTGTGTTGTGTTTGTTGCCCTTAGCGAGTTGGCATGTTCGACAACTACACACAACTTGGTTAACCATTTTTTTTAGACCGGGCCAAAAGAACTTGTCGTCGACCAACGTGATGGTTTTATCGCGCCCAAAATGACCACCCAACCCGCCCCCATGCATTTCCCAAATAATGAATAGGCGAAGGGAGGAGTCCGAAATGCACAACTTAGATCCCTTAAATAAATACCCGTCACGAATATAGTATTCCGAAATAGTGTGAGGGGAGTTCTCTTGGAGGGCAAGAAAAATGTGCTTAAAATCCTTGCAGTCCGCATAATCGCGTTTCACTCGGTCGAATCCGATGACCTTAACGTCAAGAGTGGAGATAAGTAAGGTAACGCGACTTAGAGCATCGGCGACACGGTTATGCTTGCCCTTGCAATGTTTGATGACAAACGTGTACTCTTGTAGGAAAGAGACCCATTTGGCGTGGTGCGGGCTAATCTTGTGTTGAGAATTGATATAGCGTAAGACGTCGTGATCCGAGAGAAGGATGAATTCTTTTGGCAAGAGGTAGTGGCGCCAATGGCGTAGGCTTTGGATAAGAGCATAAAACTCTCGTTCATAATTTGAGTAATTCAGTTTTGGGCCGCTTAATTTTTCACTAAAAAATCCAATCGGATGACCCTCTTGCCTTAAAACGCCACCTATACCCGCACCCGAGGCATCGCAAGAGACCTCAAAAATCTTGTCAAAATTGGGTAACCGGAGAACCGGTGCCTCAGTCATTAATTGTTTTATTCTCGTAAAAGCAAAAAATGCGGATTTAGACCACTTAAAGTCGCCTAGTTTCATGCATTCCGTTATGGGCGTCATTATTGTGCTAAAATCACGAATAAAACGTCGATAAAAGGTAGCCAAACCATGAAAACTTCTAACATCCCTAATGGACTGGGGTTCCGGCCAATCGAGAATTGCTTGAACCTTGGCGGGATCAACCTTAATGTCGTCCACACTTACAATATAGCCCAAGAAAGAGACAGATGAGTCCATAAAATGACACTTCTGGAGATTGATAAAAAGTTTTTCCTTACGGAGAACTTCAAAGATTTGTCGTAAATGGTGGGTGTGATCATGTGGGGATACGCTATAGACCAATAAATCATCAAAATAAATCACCAAAAAGTTTCCCATAAAGGCTTGAAAGAGTTGAGTCATCATACAGGAGAATGTGCTTGGAGCATTGGAGAGCCCAAATGGCATGACAAGCCACTCGTACAAGCCCTCTTTAGACTTAAACGCGGTTTTTCACTCATCCCCTTCTCTAATCCGAATTTGATGGTACCCGCTTCTAAGATCAATTTTTGAGAAAATTGTGGCACCACTAAGCATGTCCAACAAGTCATCCAAACGGGGAATTGGAAAGCGGTACTTAATAGTGATTTTATTGATCGCCCTACTATCGACGCACATTCGCCATGATCCATCTTTCTTAGGGGCGAGAAGCGCCGGAACCGCACATGGACTTAAACTATGTCGGATGAGACCTTTGGAGAGTAGATCCGAAATTTGGGCTTGGAGTTCCGCATGCGCACTAGGATTAAGACGATAGTGGGGAAGGTTTGGAAGAGTAGATGAAAGAAATAGGCCTAACCACCTAGAGGGGGGGTGAATAAGTGTACTTTTTCTTTTTTACTTTAAAGGCAGACAAACTGTTTTGTACTTTAAGCAGCAAATGCAAATTCTACAGCTATCACAACACAGCTACCACAGAAACAAACATTCACAGAGTGCACACAATGTTTATAGTGGTTCCCCAAGGTCTGGGTACATCCACTTTCCCCCTTCGTCTATCTAGTAGTGTACTAGATTCGGCCTAACTTCTGCACTTCTCCTCAGATCCTCAGATCTTACAGCTCAGAACCTTAAACAGGTTCCTACAACTCAGAGTGTCCCCGCTCCTACAACTCAGGCACAAAGCCCTACCACTAAGTCTTCAACAATACCTACACTAAGGCTAAACATCCCTACCTCAGCCTTCAACAAGGCCTACACTCAGAGAATTGATTCTCCTACACTTAGGCTCAAAAGCCCTACCTCAGTCTTTATAAATTTAGGCTTACAACTCAGATCCCTTAGGATCCTACAAAAAGATAATAAAAAAGTTTTTAGATCACCACTCAGTTTGAGAGAATGAAGAAGGCAACCTTCTTGATCAGTTCTTGATAGCACTGATTCCTGAGATTAACTTTGTCTTTGCTTTCTTCAAGGCTTCTTGAGTCTGAACTCAGTAAAGTTGATCTTCTTGAAGTAGACCGGCTGACAACTTCCTTCTTAGGATGATGAATTAAATCTTGATCCTTCTTTGCAGTCTAGTTCAGAACCTGCTTCTTAAGAGATTTGATTAACAAGTCTCTTTCTTGATTTCAGATACTGGAGTTCTCTCTCTCCAAGTAAATCTGAAATTTCTTCAAAATACTGATTTACAGTTTTCTCTGGATCTGTCTTGATCTTCTTAAATTTTAATCTTCTGATATTTTCACTGTTGAAGGAGAAATGCCTTTATATAGTCTTCCTCCAAGGTAACCGGCTAATCCGGTTTCTAACGAACTTCTGACAGCTCTGACAGTTGCAGTAGACCGGCTGAAATGGCAGTTGTCAAGTCATCCAGTCACTTCTTGAAAATACTGTCTCTATCTGAAAGTGTCGAGACTAATCTTCATTATGTGTCGACACAAATAGACCAAGTGTCGACACAAGTGGATTAAGTGTCGACACTTGCCGTGGTGGTGTCGACACAACTCCTTTTGTTGTTGTAATAACTTCTCGACACTGCTTCTGTTGAATGTGTCGACACTGATTGAGTGTGTCGACACAAGTACTTCTTCTTTAAAACTTGGTTGAATTCTGCTGTGTGTCGACACATCTCCTTTGTGTCGACACAAGTACTTCATCTTTAACATTGTGTTGAAACTTGCTGTGTGTCGACACAAGTCCTGTTCGTCGACACAGTTGATGTCGACAATGCCTTTAGTGTGTTGACACAGCTTCCTGGTGTCGACACGTTGGATGTCGACTAAGCTTCTCTGGGTGTCGACACTGCCTCTAAGTGTCGACATGATATATGTTGAGTATTCTTCATAGTGTGTCGACACTGCATGTATGTGTCGACACTTTTCTTCTGGTGTCGACTCTGTCTTTCCTGGTGTCGACACAAGTACTCCAAGTGTCGACACAACTTCTCTAGGTGTCGACACAAGCCTTCATAAGTGTCGACACTGCTTCTCTAGGTGTCGACACATGGACTTAGAAACTTTTCTGCATTTCCTGCAATTACTTAACCTGCACATATAAACTCAAAGCACATCAAATACACCTTGATGTATATCATTGAGTAGGATGAGGCTTCTTCAAATCTGGTACACATTTTCCAGTGTACCCAACAATCTTCCCCTATTTGGAGAAGTTATAACCCTTAGTCAAAGATATACACCATTCATAACAAATACTCAATATGATGTATAACAATATTATATGACAAGGTAAATACTAATCAAAACATGTATAAATAATATTCTCAGAATAACAATGTAATAGATTGAACATTAAACATTGTTTTGTTACAACTTCCAATAGTTTCATTAATCAAAAGTTTACATGGATTTTAATGCAAATGATTACAAAGTTGTAAACTTAAGAAAATTCTATTCTATTGCTGCTCTGGCTCCTTGATGACAATGCCCTTTCCAGATTGAATTTTGGCTTGAACTGGAGCATCAGTGTCATCAGCAAGCTTCTTGCCCTTAAGATCTTTCTTCTTCTGTTCTTCAGCCCTTATCTTTTGTCTCTCAAAATAATGATAAGGCTTAGGGAAATACTTGCTAGGCTCCTGTGCATTAGGAGGTAGCTTCCCAAGTTTAGCCTTTCTTCTATACTGCACTATTTCTTCTTGCCTGCCTTCATGTTTCCTCCACTCTTGCTCAGAGTACCACTTTCCCCTTTCTAGGATATTATCCTTTACAGCCTTCCAAGCAGTTAGTATGATATTTCTAGAAGTAGGGCTCCATTGCTCAAAATCAGGCCTTAACTCTGCCTGTTCTCTGAATCTCTTCTTAGATAATTGAGCTTCTTGCTCTTTTAATACTGCCTCTGGCACAGATTGGTCTACTTTCTCAATGATAATATTGTTATTTCCCTCTGCAGGGCTATACATTGAGTGGACTTCATGATGTATCATTTCAAAATCTGTAGGAGGATAGATCACCTGAGCAACTTCAGCTTGTTCTCCTCCAAAATATGCAGGATGTATACCAGATTCTGCTACATTATCATCATCACACAGGGGTGGATAGCCAAGTGTGGCTCTGATGCTATTGGAAATCCATTTAGCATGGTCAGATCCAGCTTTGACTAAAAGCCTCTCCCCCTTTATGACTTCTCTAGCTATGTGATCTCTGAGATCATCCTTTTGAAACCTGATCTGTTCATCCAGATAATTAACTCCATCTTTATAAAAACCCCTCAACTTCAGCAGCAGTCCATAAATAACCTTTTGAGAATCTGTAATAGCAGTTTTAACAGAAGCTATTCCTTCTTGTAATTGCTTGTCAAACTCAGCCTTGACAGCAGTCCTTGCTGCAGTCTGAGCAGCTGCAATATTCTTTATTTCAGTTACAATTGCATTGTGAGAAGCAGTCATATTATCATTCATCCTACTCTGATTTTCCAGGACATATCCTTATTTGACTGCCATATCATCAACCTGTGTCTTTATCTTCTCTTGATGAGTAGCCAAATATACCACTGCATTGCCTCATTTGTGGAAACAATCAGTCATTTCTTTCTTATTCAGATTAACTTCAAATCTTATAGATTTGATGTCTTGAGCCAAATTAAATTGAAGGGATTTATGTCCTTCATCTATATATTTTTCTAGAGCCTTCCTTTGTGCATCCATCTTGATCTGCAAAGCCACCAACAAGGAGCTGTAATCAGCTGTTGGGGCAGGCTGTGGAATAATTTTTTGCAGTGCTTTCTTGTAGCTCTGACTCCTTCTTTTGAAGACCATAAGCTTTCTTTTCTTGGCTCTAGCAGCTTCTTCATCTTCAGAATCAGACGTACTGGCAATGTCTACTCTATCTTTAGAACTAGGAGGCAATTCCTTCTCAGTCCTTTGCTCCTCGGTTTCAGTTCTAATTTGCTCCTCAGTATTCCTTGCAGTCTCTCCCTGAGATCTTACATGCTACCCCTCAAGATCTACCTTCTCCCCCTCAAAAACTGCTTTCTCTACCTCAAAATCAGTGTGTAGCAAATCAGGGAACATCTCCTCTAGGGTATACTCCTGTTGAGAAGGGATTGGAGAGTTTCTGATCTCAGGAGCATTATCAGCAACTGATGTGTCTTCCATGACAACATCTTGTAGTTGACTATGTAACTGAGTTTGCTGATTAACATTAATTAAAGACTCAGTTAATACTTCATCCTCATATGAAAAATTGATTGATTAACTTCATTTATTACCTCAAGAATTGTCTGAGTTGTCATTTCACTATCTAGGTGAGTTGGTTCTTCCACATGTTGAGGCTCCCCCTGGAGTGAATCCAGGTGGATGGGGATAGCAGATGGTAGCTCCCCCTGCCTCTGTGCATCTTCAGTTCTTACTGGTGACCTTCCAGTATTATCTGCTTCTTCCTTATCTGCTTCATCCTCATTAGAACTGAAAACTACTTGCTCCTCTGAGCTACTTGAGGATTCAGAAGCCACAATGACTTTCTTCTTCTTCTTCTGTTAAGGAACTTCCTTTTCTGGAGTAGGCATGTCTTTTGTCAACACCCTATCCCACCTTGAGATAATCTTAACATTCATTCTCCTCATATGATTTATCTTTGAACCTGCAGCTTGGTTCATCACTTCTGAAATAGTTCCAGCCACGTATAAACTCATAATTCTACCCAGATTGGGCTTCGTCAGACTTTCCGTAATCTTGTCAAACATTACTGCTGACCAATCAGTTTTGAGTTTGAAAATGATCCTTGTCATTAAACTGAACATGTGAGCTGATATCCTATCATGCCCACCTGGTTTGCATAGAATCACCTTCCCTACTACTTCAGACAAGAACTTGCCTTGCATGTTCATGCCTTTCCTGTTAAAAACTGATCCAATCTTCATGGCTGAATCAAGTCCACACCATTGCAGTGTCTCCCTTGTCTTAGATGAAGGTACATCTTCTTCCTCTTTAGTTCTTGATAGATGTAGAACTTTTCTTAGACTTTTCTGGGTGAGTTTTACTTTTCCTCCATGGACTGTGGATTTAATCTTAAGACCAGTTTCATCAAGGGTAGCTGCACTAAAGAATTCGAGTACCTCCTTCTTCCAAATCTTGATTGGCTCTGAAACTAGATACTCCAACCCAGTCTCTGTAACTAGGGTTACAACACCTTGAATTTCTGGTTCCGCATCGTCAAAGCATGTCGTACTAGCTCATAACCTTCATTGATGTTCTATTCTAGCTTGGGCGCAATTAGGGTTTGGAGAAATTTTGAATTTAGAGAAAAGAGATGTCGACACACAAGTTTGGTCTCGAAACTATGGTGAGCGTGTCGACAAACAATGTGGAAGACCTATTTATACCTTTCTAAAATCGAAGGTGAAAAGGTGCGTCGAAATACTTGAAATGTGCCGACACTGTTGAAAAATGTCTACACTTAATTCTAATGTCTCGACAACTATGTGTCGACACAAATATAGTCGACAGAATATATGTGTCGACACTTATACATCTCAGCTCGACGATTAGTCGAAACCCTACTCGACGAAATTAGTGTTAAATCTAAGTGTTGATACCACCCTGGATGTGTCGACACCTACTCTGCATGTGTCGACACCATTTCGCTGAAGTGTCGACACAGACTTCCTAGATGTGTCGACACCATTTTTCTGGAATGTCGACACCACTTCTATGTGTCGACACAGACAACTTCATGTGTCGACACCATTTTACTTGGCCAATTTTATGAAACTATTATAACTTTAACATTCCTAATTTAATTTTAAACTTATTGAATTTGGTTTCATCTAGTGGTTTAGTAAACATATCAGCAATCTGATTATCTGTTTTAACATATTCTAGTGAAATGTCTTCTTTTTCTACATGTTCTCTAAGAAAATGATATTTAATTTCTATGTGCTTAGTCCTACTATGTGAGATAAGATTATTTGCAATAGAAATGACACTTGTAGAATCACAAAACAAAGGTGTTCTACTTACTTGAATACCATAGTCTTCTAGCTGGTGCTGAATCCATAATAACTGTGCACAGCAACTTCCTGCTGCCACATACTCTGACTCAGCTGTGGAGATTGCCATACTGGTCTGCTTCTTACTGCTCCATGACACCAGCCTTCCTCCTAGAATTTGACAGGTTCCTGTAGTACTCTTCTTATCTTCCTTATAACCTGCAAAATCTGAAAGCTGCTCTACATAGACTTCTTCCTTTAGATTTCCATTTAGGAAAGCTGACTTTACATCCATTTGAAATACCTTGAACCCTTGATATGTTGCATAAGCAAGGAACATCCTGATTGCCTCCAATCTTGCTACTAGAGCAAAGGTTTGATCAAAATCAATACCTTCTTCCTGCATATATCCCTTTGCAACAAGTATAGCTTTATTCTTTATGATGATTCCATTCTCATCCAATTTGTTCATAAAGATCCACTTTGTTCCAATGATATTGTGGTCTTTGGGTTTAGGAACAAGCTTCCAGACCTTGCACCTCCTGAACTGATTCAGCTCCTCTTGCATGGCCTCAATCCAATGAGGGTCTAGAACTGCTTCTTCAAAATTTTTTGGTTTCACTTGTGATAGAAAACTGGAGTAAAGAACTGTACTCAGATTCAAGCTTCTTGTTTGCACTCCTTGTCTTGGATCACCAATTATCTGATTGGCTGGATGATCCTTTAAGTGTCTATTAGATGGAGGTAGTCTTTCTTCAGGATGAACACCTCCAGCCACTTCATTAAGCTGCACCTCTTGATCTTCTTCAGCATCTAGAGAGTCTTGTACTCCCCCTGGATAGCAGCCACCATTTTTCACTTGCTGAGTTGCAGTAGAATCTTCTGCAATGGTAAGCTTGTCCATTCTCTCATTTAAACCTGTAGAACTGCAAACACTACTTGGCAATTCACTGTTAATGAGTCTTGTTTCATCAAAGACTACATGTACAGACTCTTCTACAACTCGAGTAATCAAGTTGTAGACTCTATAAGCTTTACTATTGTTGCTGTATCCAACAAATATCCCCTCTTGGGATTTGACAGCAAACCTGGTTAGATAAGACTTGCCATTGTTAAGTATATAACATTTGCAACCAAAGATCCTGAAATATGATAAATTTGATTTTCTGCCCTTCATAATCTCATAGGGAGTCTTGTTGTGGCACTTGGTGATAGTAGCCCTATTGATCACATGACATGCAGTGTTTACTGCCTCAGCCCAGAAATATTCTGGGAGAGAAGTGTCACTCAATAGAGTTCTACTAGCCTCTATCAATGTTCTATTCTTCATTTCAGCAATACCATTTTGCTGAGGTGTTCTTGGTAAAGAAAATTCTTTAAATATCCCAAATTTTTCCCACAGTTTTGTCATACTTTCAGACTGAAATTCAGTACCATGGTCACTTCTGATTTTGACCACTGTACTGTTCAACTCATTCTGAATTTGTTTAACAAAACTATATAAGATACTTGGAGTTTCAGATTTTTATCTTAGGAAGAACACCCATGAATATCTTGAATAGTCATCTACTACCACAAATGTGTAGACCTTCCTACCTACATTGTGAACTGGCATAAGACCAAAAAGATCCATATGCAAGAGGTATATACACCTCACAGAATCCTTGTTCTCAAGGCTATGAAAGGTGGATTTGGTCTGCTTGCCTTTTTGATAAGCTGAGCATATCCCATCCTTTATACACTTAACTTGATGACCATTCTCACTAAATCTTTGCTAAAGAGTTGACCAATATTCTTGTAATTAAGATGGGCTAGCCTCTTGTGTCATTTGACACAATGAGAGACTCTCTCATTAGCTACAAGACAAATAGGAGAAACATTGTTCTCATACACAAAGTCAAGACAATAAACATTCCTTTTCCTATAACCTGTCAAAATGATCTTTTGATCACTTGACCTTTTGATATGACAACCATTCTTGACAAATGAGATGTCATATCCTAAATCACTCAACTGACTTATACTAATGAGGTTGTGTTTCAAACCCTTTACATAAGCCACTTGAGTAATTGTAATCTGATTACTACAAATGTTACCAAATCCCTTGATGATTCCTTTTTCTGAACCACCAAAGGTTACTTTAGGGCCATCCTTGATAGGTGTGTAATCCTTCAGCAACCCCCTAGTTCCAGTCATGTGCTTGGAACATCCACTGTCCAAGTACCATATAGAGGCATGACCACTTGGACTCACCTGCAAAACAGATTACTTAACCTTAGAACCCAAATAACTCTTGGGTCCTTAGTGCAGGTTAGTCTAACCTTTAACAAAACTACATGTAGCTTTTTTAGCAGGCAGTTTGCTACTCTCTTTGACACTAGAATTGTGCCAACAATCTAAGGCAAAGTGGCCTATCTTGCCACAACACCAACACTCAAACCTGTTGTACCTTTGTTTAGGTACTACCCTGACTGAAGTATCTACAACAGGCTTTATGTTTTGTGCTGGGGTTTTGCCTTTAGATTTGGACCTAGCAGTCCAGACAGTTTTCTTAAATCCTAATCTAGCATTACCATTTTGAGGTACAAACTCATCTATCAAGGATAAAACAGATTTAGGTTTAGAAAAACTTGCTACTATCTCTTTCTCTTTCTGAAGTCTAACCTCAAGATTTCTAATTTGATCATTCTTAAATATAATAGTACCCATCTGAATAACATTAATTTTTTTCAGTCTGGCTATCTCATTCAGTTTCTGATCTAACAACTTGTCTGAATCAGCAGCAGCCAATTTAAGACTAACAATCTCCTTTGCCTGAGTTTTGGCCAATGTTTTGCTTTTCTTCAAGGCCTGCAACAAGTCCCTATATTCATCAATTAACTGATGAATATCTCCTTCAGATTCAGACCCACCCACATCACTTGATGCAGATGTATATGATTCTGACTCAGTACTATAAATTGAACTAGAAGAACAACTTTGTACCTTACTTGGTACAGGCTGATCCTGGTTCTTATCTCCTTCAAATAAAGCCATCAGTCCCTTGCACTGATGGTCCTCATGCTCATAAATTGAGTTCATTAGCTGCATGAACTCATCTTCTTCCTCTTCAGCAAATAATCCAATGTAGGCTTCAGCTTCTGATTCTGTTTCTGAAGATGACTGATCTGTCAGACTCTTGTCTTTCTTAGCAACACTGGACTTTTCCTTTTTGCTCTTAACCTGAGTCTTCTTTTTGTCAGCTGACTCCTTCCTCTTTTCAGGACAGTTAGCCACTACATGTCCCTGTCTATTACAGCAATAGCACACAATTTTTGAAGATGTAGCTTTGCTTGGCTTGGACCTGCTTCTGTCATTCCTTAATGACTTTCTTTTCTGATAGTAGTCATCTTTTGGCTGAGAAGTGGAAGGCTTAGACCTCCACTGCTTCTTCTTCAGAAATTTTTGAAAATGCCTAGTAAAAGCAGCAAAGTCTTCATCACTTTCACTGCTATCTGAATTCTTGCTATCTGAATTATCTGTGACAGGCTCAGCAATTATTTGAGGTGGAGATGGAGACTTGCTTCTATACTTCTTAGTGACTTCAGTCTTGAAGGCCACAGACTTTTCCTTGTGCTCCACTCTAGTATTCTTCTCTTCCTCCTTTCTAGTCATTAACTGCATCTCATAAGATAGCAATTTTCCAAACAAAGTTGGAAGATGTATATCAGCTAGTTTGGCCACTTCCCTAATGACACAAATCTTGGTGTCACAGTCTTTAGTCAGGGATCTTAAGAACTTGTCATTCAGCTCATAGTTACTGAAGTCTCTTCCATAGGACATCAACTCATTAACAATCCTATAGAACTTCTTGTAACATTCTGTAATGCTATCAGACTTTTCTTGTCTGAATCTTTCATATTCCTGATTTAACATTGACTTCCTATCTTGTCTTACTTCCTCTGAGCCCTCCATATAGACTATTAATGTGTCCCACATTTCTTTAGAGGTTTTACAATGAATTAAGTTCTGAAATGTTGCATCATCAATGACACTAACAATTATATTCTGGGCTCTTTTGTCCATAGTGGCCAAAATGATTTCATCTTTAGTCATTTCAGAGAAGTCCTTGGAAGTTTTTTGATTTGCATCCAGAATGGATATCTTCATTGACATATATGAGCCTTCTTTGACTGTAATATATCCTTGGGTCAGAAGCTTCCATAAAGAGTCCGACCCTCTCTTTCCATATGTCAAATATCTCTTTTCAACATATTGACAATTTCATGGACCCCAGCTCCTTGTGATTTTCACCTGAACTCATTTTCTTGATTCTTTCTTGATTCTTAAATCTGCCTTAAGGATCTTACTCTAACTGTTAAGTCCTTTCTTGAGTAACCTGGCTCTGATTCCACTTGAAAGAAATAGACCTAACCACCTAGAGGGGGGTGAATATGTGTACTTTTTCTTTTTTACTTTAAAGGCAGACAAACTGTTTTGTACTTTAAGCAGCAAATGCAAATTCTACAACTATCACAATACAGCTACCACAGAAATAAACATTCACAGAGTGCACACAATGTTTATAGTGGTTCCCCAAGGTTTGGGTACATCCACTTTTCCCCTTCGCCTATCTAGTAGTGTACTATATTCGGCCTAACTTCTGCACTTCTCCTCAGATCCTCAGATCTTATAGCTCAGAACCCCAAACAAGTTCCTACAACTCAGAGTGTCCCCACTCATACAACTCAGGCACAAAGCCCTACCACTAAGTTTTCAACAAGACCTGCACTCAGGCTAAACAACCCTACCTCAGCCTTCAATAAGGCCTACACTCAGAGAATTGATTCTTCTACACTCAGGCTCAAAAGCCCTACCTCAGCCTTTATAAATTTAGACTTACAACTCAGATCCCTTAGGATTCTACAAAAAGATAATAAAAAGTTTTTAGATCACCACTCAGTTTGAGAGAATGAAGAGGGCAACCTTCTTGATCAGTTCTTGATAGCACTGATTCCTGAGATCAACTTTGTCTTTGCTTTCTTCAAGGCTTCTTGAGTTTGAACTCAGTAAAGTTGATCTTCTTGAAGTGGACCGGCTGACAACTTCCTTCTTAGGATGATGAATTAAATCTTGATCCTTCTTTGCAGTCTGGTTCAGAACCTGCTTCTTAAGAGAATTAATTAACAAGTCTCTTTCTTGATTTCAGATACTGGAGTTCTCTCTCTCCAAGTAAATCTGAAATTTCTTCAAAATACTGATTTACAGTTTTCTCTGGATCTGTCTTGATCTTCTTAAATTTTAATCTTGTAGAAAATGAGAAGGGAAATAGGAAGTGCAAATACATTCATCCTCATAGGGGCATTAAATAGGAACTACAACATGACACCCAACACCGATAGGCGGTGTGGGACTAACCTCAACATATAGAAAATACTAACTCTAACACACCCCCTCAAGCTGAAGGGGAAGCCTACAGCTTGAACACAACATTACATGGAAGGTAAAAGAAGGAAGGCAACGTGGGATAAAACAACAGCCACCGAGGCCCAACCGCGTGTCACTGGGGATACTTCAACAGGGCAAGAGCCACACGACGTTGGTCCGCAAACCGACCATGACAACGATGGATACACTCGGAGCGGAAACAAGGTCAACCACGCAAGACCAAACCAACCCTACCAAATCCAGAGAAAATGACGAGAAGACACAAACAACATATGAAATCAACCTAGGGGCCATGTGTGACTAAGGTAGAAGTCGGGAAAGAAGTATCCGAGTCGCCATGATCATAAACACTCTCCCTCACGTGGATCATGTGCAAGAAGACATAGGTTATACCTAGGGGTCGGGTGTGACTAAGGCAGGAGTCGGGAAAGAAGCATCCGAGTCGCCGATATTACAAACACTCCCCCTCACGTGGAATACGTGCATGAAGGTATAGACTACGCCTAGAGGCCGTGACGTACACTCCCCCTCATGTAGATCACGTGCAAGAAGGCGGAAATCATAGAGACGCACAACAACAACCACAAACAACTTAAAAAATTGAAATGTTAAACCCTACGGGCCGGGCTGGATCTGAAGAAGAGAGAAGCATCCGTCGGCATGAAGGAGCAGCACGGCAGCAGCGGAGGAGAGGCACGGCTCGTAGAGCAGCCGGAGAAGAAGCAGCTGCGGCAGCAGCAGGCCGGAGAAGCAGTGGCAGAGCAACATCCATGCTGGAGAAGAAGAAGCGGCAGAGCAGCAGGCTGGAGAAGGAGAAGCGGCAGAGCAGCATGCTGGAGAAGGAGAAGCGGCAGAGCAGCATCCATGCGGCAGAGAAGTCGGGAGAAGATAACGATGGAGGCAGAGGAGGACGCAGGCGGAAGCAGCAACGATGAAGACGCCGGGATAAGCCGGAAGCAGAGGTGTCAGCGTCGGCAATGCAGAGGGGAGCCGACGGGATCGTCGATGTCGCCGTCGGAAGTCGGAGGAGCCGTCGATGTCGATGAAGGAAGCCGGAGGATGCGTCGCTGTCGATGAAGGAAGCCGGTCAGTGTCGATGAAGGAAGAGGTCGACGCATCGGTGTCGATGAAGGAAGAGGTCGATGCGTCGGTGTCGAGGAAGGAAGAGGTCGACGCGTCAGTGTCGATGAAGGAAGAGGTCGACGTCGACGATGTCGGAAGAAGCAGCCGTCGGGAGATCTGAGCCGCTCCTGTCGACGGGATCATAGATCGACTCCTTCGACAGGAGCAGGAGCAGCGAGCGTAAGCCCTCGCAGCGCGCGGGAGAAGAAAGCACGAGGCGGGGGGGGGGGGGGGGGGGGGGGGATTTAGGTCGGGACGGGAGGGGGGGGGGGGAAATATTAGCAGATCGGTAAAAAATTTTTGTTTAGGTCTCAGATCATTAGACTCTGATACCATGTAGAAAATGAGAAGGGAAATATGAAGTGCAAATATATTCATTCTCATAGGGGCATTAAATAGGAACTACAACATGACACCCAACACCGATAGGCGGTGTGGGACTAACCTCAACATATAGAAAATACTAACTCTAACAAATCTTCTGATTTTTTCACTGTTGAAGGAGAAAGGCCTTTATATAGTCTTCCTCCAAGGTAACTGGCCGATCCGGTTTCTAACGAACTTCTGACAGCTTTGACAGTTTCAGTAGACCGGCTGAAATGACAGCTGTCAAGTCATCCAATCACTTCTTGAAAATACTGTCTCTGTCTGAAAGTGTCGAGACTGATCTTCATTATGTGTCGACACAAATAGACCAAGTGTCGACACAAGTGGACTAAGTGTCGACACTTGCCTTAGTGGTGTCGACACAACTCCTTCTGTTGTTGTAATAGCTTCTCGACACTGCTTCTGTTGAATGTGTCGACACTGATTGAGTGTGTCGACACAAGTACTTCTTCTTTAAAACTTGGTTGAATTCTGCTGTGTGTCGACACATCTTCTTTGTGTCGACACAAGTACTTCATCTTTAACATTGTGTTGAAACTTGCTGTGTGTCGACACAAGTCCTGTGTGTCGACACAGTTGATGTCGACAATGCCTTCAGTGTGTTGACACAGCTTCCTAGTGTCGACACATTGGATGTCGACTAAGCTTCTCTGGGTGTCGACACTGCCTCTAAGTGTCGACATGATATATGTTGAGTATTCTTCATAGTGTGTCGACACTGCCTGTATGTGTCGACACTTTTCTTCTGGTGTCGACTCTGCCTTTCTTGGTGTCGACACAAGTACTCCAAGTGTCAACACAGCTTCTCTAGGTGTTGACACAAGCCTTCATAAGTGTCGACACTGCTTCTCTAGGTGTCGACACATGTACTTAGAAACTTTTCTGCATTTCCTACAATTACTTAACCTGCACATATAAACTCAAAGCACATCAAATACACCTTGATGTATATCATTGAGTAGGGTGAGGCTTCTTCAAATCTGGTACACATTTTCCAGTGTACCCAACAGTAGAGCCCGGAATGAGATCGATAGCATGCTGGATACTTCGAAGGGGTGGTAATTCGGAGGGGAGTTCCTCGGGGTGGACATCCTTAAACTCCTCAAGTAAGGTCAAAATATCGGCGGGCAAGGAGGACGTGGAGAGGGGAATGGCGTTGGCTTGAAGTAATACTAACGCACAGAGCATACCACCGAAAAAGCTAGTCTTTTCAAATGCTTAAGGATGCATTAAGGTGAGTGGTTGCTTGATGGCGGGAACGGTCGTGTCATTGGCTTTAAGGTCCTTAGGTGCGGTGGGGCGCAAAGTGATGTGTTTGTCTTTAAATTTGAATTCATATGTGTTTGCACGGCCGAAATGAGTGACATTGTAGTCGTAGAGCCAAGGGCGGCCTAAGAGGACATGACATGCGTCCATGGAAATGACGTCGCACCACACTTGGTCGACATAGTGCTTAATGACAAGAGGCACTAAGCAACGTTTGGTAACTGGAATAGAGGTCTTATTGACCCAAGCGACTTGGTAAGGAGTGGGGTGTGGTTCGGGGGTGAGCTTCATGCGGAGAACCGCGGTTTCGGAAACCACGTTCATGCAACTCCCACTATCAATGATGAGTTTGCAAGACTTCTCGCCGCTTCGAAAATACAAGGAAAAGATACTAGAGCGCTTCCACTCATGGCTAGTACGTGGGGTAGTCAAGATGCAACGCATGACCGAGAGGTTGTGGGTGGCATAATCATCGTCCATGTCACTAGGAATGTCGGGCTCCTCAACGTCACTATGTTCCTCGTAGACGAGATCGTCATCATCCGCTGTGGGTTCAATTAACGTGACTAACTTGCGGCGAGTGGGGCATTCAACCGCATAGTGGCCTAGTTGATTACACGCGTAACAAGTGACGTGCGCTTTGCTAGTTTTGCCTATGGGGATGCGCTTGCCCGAAGTGTCATTAGCTTTGCGAGCGGTGATGATAACGGATTTGGGAGTGTCTTGTGAGATATTTTTCCCCTTGGAGTTACTATAGTGCGTAGAAGTTGATTGTGAATGGAAAAATCCTTTGGAGGAAGTCGCCCGCGGAGTGGTGGTCATTGAAATTTGTTTTTCAATGTCAAGGGTGGCATTCATGGCGGAGTCCAGATCATGGTGATCATATCGCCGGATTTGATTTTGGATCTCCGGGCGAAGGCCCTTACGAAAGCGTGAGATCGTGAGCTCGGGCATCTCTTGAATATCACAACGGATCATTAAGTCATTTAATTCGGCCATGTATTCACTCACCGATTTAGTGCCTTGGCGTAACGAGGTGAAGGCGTCAAACATATTTGTGCGGTGGTACGCGGGGACAAAGTGATTAGTGAGGATGTTCCGCATTTGTGGCCATGTGTGAGGGATCCCACCAACACGACGCTCTTCATTGAACCAAAATACCTGGGCACGCCCTTCTAATTTCATACGAGCGACGACTTTTTGGTGGTCATCCAAGGTATGCCACTCAAAATAGCATTCGAATTTCATGAGCCAATCGTGAAATTTGGTGGGGTCGCCGTAACCGTCAAACGTCGGGGCATCGATTTTTATTTTGCGAGTGAGGTCATTGTGCCAAGCACCACGGAGGTCGTCGTCACCAAGGTCATTGTGTGGACGTTGTGGGCGTGGTGGAGGATTACGTGGGGGGTTATGAGGTTGGTGTGGCGGTGGAAAGTTATTTTGGATCATTTGGGTTAAGGTGGTGAAGGCCGCAGTGAGTTGAGCGATTTGATCGGTGAAATCACGCTGAACGGCCGCAAGTTGCGCGTGCGTAACCTCACGATTATCCGGATTGTCGCCCATATTATTGGACGCGGATGAGTGCGGGGGATACTCGTTCCCCGAGCGTGTGTGCATAAAATAAGGATAGAGACGCGGGAGGACCGGCAAAGATTAAGAAATCCTTGCGACGAAGTCTGATACCAAATTGATGTAGCAAACACCAGTTTGCGTACAACTAAACAACGCGCGCGCTAATTTAGACAAATGCTCAAACACTTGGCGAGCGAGTTAAAACACACCGCCTCCGATTAGTACGAAATTGATTGTAAAGCACGCACACTCCAATCCTACACGATGGACTAGCGGAGGCGCAATTTCGGAGCGGAGATTTCCGACCGGTGAGTAGCAACTCCAACAAGCACCTAGCCGCCGAGCAATGACCCCTCTCCGATCAATTGATTGGAGACAAGCGACGCACCCTCAACGTTCCAATTTGTTCGTTGTTTCCGATCACACACAATTTCAATCACAACCACAAGAACACAAAAATATTAAGATGAATCACACACGGAGTGGAGGAGAGGAATCGTTACCCAACAAAGACCCGCTGAAATTTTCGAGAGGGGAAACGCCGTTGCGAAGCACTGTGGGGCAGCGGTGGCGTCGCACCACAAGGAGTCCGGAATCACGCCGGATGGCGGTCGGCGCCGGGGCCTAGCTGGAGCCCTGCCTCGTGGATCAAAACCGAGAGATCGGGGCGGCGGAATCGCGCTCGGCCGGGAAGAAGGAGATGCTCGCCGAAGTCGCGCCGGATGTGAGGGGTTTCTCCGCCGGTGTCGCGCCGGAGGGGAGGGCTTCGCCGCCGGTGTCGCGCCGAGCGGAATCCGCGAGCCCTAAGCGGGTACTCCTATCACGGGAGAGAAAAGAGGGAACCCTTTTTTTTATCAAGATAATTTCATTATGGTTTTAAGCCAACACATGGAGTATTTATACTCCCCACAAAAGCACTCCTAAACCACACATTTCCTAGATCTTATCCTAGCCACTCAAATGTTTTTAACTCAAAATAAATGCAAGAAATAAAAGAGAAATCAAATGTCCGTGACCGCCTAACATTTTGGTCGATCGGACTCGCAATCACAAATAAGAACTAGCAATGTATATTAATTAATAATCGTAGATAACTCAATGTTTGTAGCGGAGCATGTTGCGGTAGGACTTCCTGGTGTTGGGGCGAAGATTGTGCGCAGGCGTCGTGTCTTCTAACGGTGGCGGGTCGGCGCCATCAATACACTCTATGCTAATGATGTTTTTGATCAAACTTATCAGAGGAAATAAGCAGCGCCAAACAAAGCTTCATTTTGGCACAACGGTAGCTGTTGTGAGCTCGACGCCACCTAAAGAACTTCATTCACTATTATATTCAAAACCATTTTCTTTTCTTGGTGGCGGTCGTTGTCATGACAAACACATATTTTATGACGGTGTTTTTTTTGTCGAAACTCATCGGAGCTAAAAAGCCGTGTCAAACGGGGCTGACTGTGCTGAACACAGTGGTTATGAATCATCATTAGTGAATGCCCTACCTCACATGAGAAACTTCATCCATTTTATGTTCAAACTATATTTCTTTTTCAGGTGGCTGTCATAACTGTGTCATGTCAAACATATGTTCTATGACGATGATATTTCTCTCAAAACTCATCGAGGCAAAAAACGCCGCTACCAACGACGCTTAAACTTCTATTTGGCATAGTGGCGACGGTCATGAACACAGTGATTATGAATCGCCATTTGTGAAAACCCAACCTCACCCAAGGAATCTCATCCACTGAAAACGAATTTTATTTGTTTGGTGTTGGTCACTACTTTTGAGGCGGATCGAATCACTAGCACCCTGAACACAAAAATTTCTCCAAATCAACATAATAATGCTCTTCTTTCACACACAAATTAGAAACAAAATCCACCGAATAAAGCGGGGGCGGATTTTGTGGGGTACTGAAAAAATTTTAGGTGTGTTTCTCTCACTTAATTTTATGTGGGAATTAAATACGGCCGTATGATTCGATATCCAACGGTTGAGTTGTTTCCACGGAATATTATAATATTGAAAAAATACTGTCAGTATTGTTATTATTGTCAGTATTTCGATCAAAACTGTTCTTTTTACAAGTATCAAAGGTTTGATGCGCGACACCACCCTGATCTTCAGTGGGAGAAACACACCTAAAATTTACTCGGGGCCAAAGGGACACCGACACACCCAATATTTCTTACGATTTGTTATAAGCAGACCAAAATTTGACTATTTGCAGCCAAATTTATTTACAATTTGTTTATGTGCACTCCGGTTTAAAATTTGCTTATTAAGCAGGTCTTTTGGGAGCAATTTCCATGGTGATAATATGGGTGAAGAAGGAAATGATGAGCGTCCTGGCCTTGCTGCTGATGACGGTAGCGAACGCGGGTTCAGCGATAGCGGACGTCACCATCGACGCCTGCGTTGCGAAAAGCAGCATGACGCACCCCGCGGTGGCCGCCGACATGCAGAGCCTCTGCGGGTTGAGCTCCTCCGTCGGACGCCTCCTAGGGTTCTTCGTCGGGGGATTCCTGATGGACGCCATTAGCCCTAAGGTCTTATATATTTACAAGATGCTTAATTTCATTCGCAGATATTTGATTAATTAATTCAAGATGTTGATTTTCGCTCTGTTTTACGTCAAATCGCGCGTGCAGGAGGTGCTGGGATTGTTGAGTTTTCCGGCAATGCTGGTTTTATTAGTCGGGATGGTGATGAAGGAGCAGCGTGAGCCGGATTTCTGCTTTCGTCAGGTTATTAATGGCTTTTTTTGCATAATGCACCCCCAATATACCGTTTTTGGCGTATTGCACCCAAATA